>CAKNWW010193888.1:0-16262 GCA_932074435.1 Andricus kollari
GGAAAGGGTTCATCCATCCTTCCACAGCCCCGCATGCAAGGATAAGGCTGCATACTCTGAGAGGTAGCCCGGTATCCTAGAGTCGCCGTTTAAGACACCTCACCCAGGTGCCAGTCAGCTTTGGGCAGGGTTGTTGCCCCTCTGCTTCAGGGTTTTTCATTCGGGACCATCCCTGGACAATTGTTAGTGACTGCTTATTAATTATTGTAACCGCATTCAGCAGGAAATAATACAGGGACCCTCTATCCGCAATCTGAATACGCGTTCAGTGGCTTTGTCCTAGGCCTTTCGGTTTGTTTCCAAAGGAACCGAACCCGAATATATGAAGGACCGCACTGCATACGACGGTTCAAAAAAATCATACTCTGAAATTCACCTCACGACTTAGTTCTGGGAAAAACACTGTAGTTGTTACTATTCTAAATTTGACCATGTTGAAAGATAGTGCAGTCCATTAATAAAAAATGAAGGATACAATGAAAATTGTTTAACAGAGAGGAGAGACAACTAATTCGAGAGGTGAATTTATGAGTATGGTTTGATTTAACTGCGACATATCGGTTTTTTTATTTTACTAAGAGCTTATTTTTTACTTCGATTTTTTATTTCAGATGAGAAGTTCATTTCTCTCGAAATGCTGACAATAAAGGATCTTCTTAACAACATCAAGGTCTTTTTCTGGTCTGAAGTATGTCACTTTTATACTTACTACACTTTTTACAAGAAAAGTTAGGAAGCATTCAACTAGTTTAGTTGAAACTGAGGGAAAGGAATTTAAAGAAAAAAATTATAATTGGTACAAATTCAAAATAATACATGTTAAAAACAAACCAGATAAAACATTGGAGAATACACGACAATCAATTATATTTTTATAGACCAGACCATTTGAAATCAACTTTAGCGTTGGATAGTAATTCGTGGAGATTGATTATACCAAAAAGCTTGGAGAACACGGTTTAATTAGACATCGCGACTATTGCTGGGCATTAATTGGCGAAAAAGGTAATTCAAATACTTTGAGAAGAAATTACATGTATTTCAATTTGTATTTGAATTGCATTTAAACGTTTGGTTAATTATCCAATGTAATTGAATTAAATTATCAATTACTTACCAGAAGTGCTTTACAAGAGAGGTGTGGAGTGGAGTGGACTGGAGAATAGTAGAGTAGAGTGGAGTGTGTGGAGTAGAGTGGAGTAAAGTAGAGTGGAGTAAGGTGGAGTAGAGTGGACTCTACTCCACTTTTCTTAACTCTACTCCACCCTACTTTACTCTACTCCACTTTACTCCACCCTACTTTACTCCACTCCACTCTACTCCCTTCCACTCTACTCTACTCTACTCCCGTCCACTCCACACCTCTGTTGTAAAGCACTTCTGGTAAGTTAACGCTCAAACTAATTCTGAAGTCATTGAAATTACTTTGACTGTTTAATTAAAATAAATTAATAATTGGACCTTGTGTATTTGGTAGAAAATACAAATTACATACAAGTCATTTGTAATTTAATTCAATTAAACTGAAACAAACGTAATTTCCCTCAAACGTAATTCAATTACATTGTAGTGAAATATATGTGTTTTGTCGCCTGTATTTGAACTACTTTATGTCCAGCTCTGATCAAGACAGTAAACATTTAGGACATTTAAGTGTGAAAAAAATATGCAAAGTTATCTACAAATTATTTTTGAAACAGTTGCGTGTGACAATATTCCTTTTCTCAGTGAGAATGGGCCATAGCAGATAACATTCGTGAACGTTCACATGTATGTTCGCATGGATCACGATTGATGGTTCCTACTTTGGTATAAATGTTAGGTTGGATATTCACCGCTTGTTAAACGTTACCACGTACTTTGAAAGGATAAATATTGAATAGTAAAGTTGAAATGAGTTCGAAAAATTAGAGTGACAGTGGTAGTGAAGGTAATACATTTTTGTCTGGAAAATAAAATAAATTTTACTTTTTGTGAAGTTGAAAATAGAAAATATCTTCCACTTTTTTTACTATTTAGAAAATACTCGTATTTTTATATTTATTTAATGGGAGGGTTCCCCTCTGAACTCCAATTTGCCTACATTTTAATATCGAACTTCTCCCGCACAATTTACTACATTGGTCCAGAATGTACTCTGAAACGTTGAAATATGTAAAGGAATGTGATATTTCTCAAAGGATAGAACTGAAGGTGAGTAATCAGGTAGGTTTTATGGGCAGAAGAATAAATGAAGAACCATAGAGAGTTGCAGCGTCTGGTATGATGGGTCCTGTGCCAATGTAAGTAGAGAAATCATTAAACTCTACTCTTTGTAGATATATTTGCCAAATAGGAAGAGATAACAGCAGTAAAAAATAAATTAGCATTAAAAATTGAAAAAGAATTTGATTATCGTATTATTTCGAAATGGGTAACATATAGAATTTTATTTACAATGTAAAGAAATCTGTGAATAAGTAAATAATAAACTTAACAAAAACCTTTGTTATTATACACTCAAAAACTTCTACATATGATGCATAAGAGAAATTCCATGTCAAATGATCTGAAGAATTTCAGCTATTTTTAGTCATTTTTATGAAAATTGTGGTATCCGTTCCTTAAGGTGTTTAAAGAAAAACCCTAAAATAATTTTTGAAAAAATTAAAAAACTGAAGAGATATTCAAAATTGAAAATTTTGGTCCTTTTTTTTTTTAAACTTTCATAACTTTGGTGATTTTCATTATATTAAGGGCTATTTTTTAAATCATTCGTAATAGGACGCAGTTTGAAAAAATATTGCTTTGAACCAAATAATTTCAAAAACTTTTTGAATTTTCCAAAAACTAATATTTAAACTGAATTTCTGAAGAAAAAAAAAAACACTTTTTATCTTCTTCATTTTTTTTAATAGATAGCTCACAATGTACTCTACTAGCCCTGTAAATATCAAAATTGGATCTCCCTTAGTTTTCGAGAAATGATCAAAAACGTACGCCGAAACGATGCACACGATGTGAAAAACCATGTGAACAATAGAGGAACAATAGAAGAATATTATAATCGTATGCACGAACTTCAGAGTTCAGACTCTGAGGCGCTGGGCACACACTCACAAATGGTAATTCGGAAAAATAAAAATTAGATCAAAAAGTAATTCGGAAAAATGAAAATTTGGTAAATTGGCAATTCGGATAAATAAAAATTATAGCAAACAGCTATTCAGTCAAATAATTTTAGGTGAAGTAAATATTAGGGAAAATAGAAGTTGAAGAATATTCATGCGCCTGCACAATTGAGGACCAATAGAGCAGAAGGATATATTTCATTTTCACAAAAATGAATAGGAAAAGGGAAGTAATCCTGTATTGCAGCAAATGCTGTAAGGAATTAGGAGTTTGCGAAACAGGCCAACACAGATGCGCTCATATAGCTCATGTGGTGCAGCCTCCACTAGGAGGGGAAACTGATGAAGAGAGAATAGTTGGATAGAAGAAAGAAAGGGGAGGGGGCAAAAGATGTATAGTGCTTTAAGAATTATCAGAGAAGAAGCCATCAAAAGGGAAAAGAAGTTAGAATTGAAGAATAAAAATAGTCAAGCTAATGCGATTGCCCGGATAATTGATAGGCTACACACACAACAAACGATTAATATTGTCTACAAAATGAGCGAAATGTTAGGATTCAAAACACATGGAAGCATCCAACGCGAAGAAAAGTAACGAGAAGAAGCGAGCTTAGAGTGGGTGAGGCATCGGCAAAATTAATACCTTTGGTGTGTTCTACAATTAGGGATAATTAAAGCTGAACGGGAGAAAGCAGAAATAGAAAGACTGAAAAGGCAAGAAGCAGAAATATAAATATTGAACATGGCTATGAATTCGATCTCGAGTGCTTCCACTTTGCTTGCATTTATAGTTGTATTGTCTCCATTTCATGAGCACTTTGCTTCCTCATTATGATTAACTATAAAATACATTTGCTTCCTCGCAGAGGAAGCATTATTGATTTTTTATGCTTCGAATCAAGGAATGTGTTCCTATTCTTGCATCGAATTGTAAATATATTAATAAAAAAAGTTGTACTGTAAGAAAAAAACTTTTTAAATATTATAAATGACCAAAACTTTCATACTCTTTAATAAAATGTATTAATATTATAGGTCAATCGATTCTTCTTGAATCAAGGACTCTTTTCTATTCTTGCATCAACTTTGCGTTATGTAGATGAAAAAAATGTTACTATTGAAAAAAAAAAAAAAAAAAACGATTTGACAAATATTATAAATGATCGTAACTCCTCCACTCTTTAATAAAATGTATTACTATTGTAGTTCGATCGATTCATCTCGAATCAAATAATATTTTCTATTCTCGTATCAACTTTTAATTATATTTCAATGAAGAAACTTTCACTATGAAAAACCTATTTCTGAAATATAATAAATGAACATAACTTCCCTACTCATCTATAAAATGTATTAATATTAACGGTCAATCCATTCATCTCGAATCAAGGAATCTTTTCTATTCTTGCATCAACTTTTAATTATGCCAATGAAAAAAGTTCTACTACAAACAACTCATTTTTTAAATATTATAAAAGTGCAAAAAAAAACTGATAAATATGTTTAGAAATCCTTATGTAAGTTTTGATCTATGAGTGCTAAAAATAAGTCCTCCAAATTTCATAAATTGATCTTTAACATTCTTTAATTTATCGCGTTAACAAAAAAAGGTCGAAGCACACACACACATACGGCCATTTTTTGTTAGAAGGTTGTATTCACGAATGAATAGTAGTAATAGGTATCTCCGATGCTTGAAGGCAGAGACTAAAATGGAACTGGAATGTCCTTGCTATTCCTTCGTGGTTGTATGTTAGACATTTCGCTGAAGCTAAAAAGACACGAGTAACTCACGCAGTGCGTTTAAAAAAAGCTTAACTCCTATGCTTTGATGAAGCAGTTCAGAATATTTGCAATTGTCAAAATCATTATTAAATAAATTCAGAACTGGAGAAAGATATAGATAATGCATTACTGAATGACTCCGTGCAAATTTTAGTACTGAAAGGGTAATAGCTGTAGCTAATTCATTGAGTGAAAGCCGTCTGAATCGAAGGAAAATTCAATAATTAAGTGTGCAACAATCAATGAAGAGGGGATGAGCGGGTCTGCAGGATCGAGAGATTAAGTCGCTACAAGAATCAATTTCTTCTCTCCAGTTACGAGACGCTAACTAACGAGAATTAGATACAAGATAGGAATAAAGCTTTCGGAATAGGGAATATACAGGATACTTTAGATAATCAATCATTGCATTTGCTACATAAATGTAAATAAGCAATTACGACACTAAAAGTCAATAGTGAGTTTTATTATGCAGTGGAGTCTCACCTATTTCCAATATCCCTTATTTCCTATCTCCTCTATTTCCCGCCTGCTGTACACGGTTATTTCTAATGGCGCGGTTCCGACAACTCCCAACACGATCCCGGTATTATGACGTCATGGGAATACGTCATACGACTTTTGCGACAAAATATAAACTTAAAAGTCATAAATGTACAAATAGTAATATTTTTCAAGTGTAGAATCTTTTTTTTTTAGTACATTAGTACATTAGTACATAGTGGTACTATAACCTCAAATTTCGGATAGTTGCTTCGTGAAACTGAAAGATCTTCAACCGATAAAAGGATGAAGAAACAAAATTGCGCAAATGCATTTTACACTTGAAAAGATTACTATTCAGACCTTCATAACTTACCTTTACATTTAGGAGATTTTCTCCAAAAAGTCGTATGCAGTTGCAGTACTATGTACTAACCTTCCTGAAGGCTGACATTTCCACCTACCGACGTCATGCCTCAATACTCACTATTCCGCGAAATATTTGCGTCGTTTTTTGATTCTATAATATTGATTTGTAGTTGGCGAATTGTCGTACGCCAACAAAAACCCTTGAAAGACACTTTAAAAACACTGATGCATGCATGCAGACTCACCTGAACCGTTTCCATAATATTGCTCCTTATATAATGTAGAAAAATAACAATGGTTGAGTTATAAAAGTGAAGATTCGAGAAATTAATGCAATAATTGACACTGGATTCAAGGACAATTTTATATCTAGAGAATTCATAATGGAGAACTATTTTAATATTCGAAAATTAAAAATTGAAAAGAGCAGAATACCATTTGGTCACGATCTAGAACCCGTTACTGTTGATAGAGTTTCTTTTATGGTAGTTGTTGCGAACATAATATTTTGTTTAAGGTTTATTGCTCTACCAGACTTGGTGCCGACGTGCATACTCGGGACCAATTTCCTGACCAGAGGAAACTAAGTCCATCGAGAGGTCAAATTTTCATAAATGTAATTTTATGAAAAAGTACCAATCGATACAGCTTAATTAAGAAACAAATGACTATCATTGACCAAAAGCTAAAAATCTCCTTAGAATCCAAGATATAGAGAATAAAAGTTAACGTTAAAACCAATAATGTTACAGCTTACACATAGGAGTTAAAAGTTTTTATAACGTACTACGTGAGTTACTAAAGTCTTTTTCGCAGACGTCGATGTTTTAACTGAGAAACGTTTATTAAATAATTTTAAAAATATTTGAACTTTTTACGACTACAAAGCAGAAAAGAAGGAAGACCATGAAAAAGAACGAGAAAAAACAACTAGGGGAAGCGAAAAGAGATAATAGGCAAGAGAGAGAGAGAGAGAGAGAGAGAGAGCAAGGATCCGAAAGGAGAAAAATAAGAAACAGAATAGAGCAGTTTACCACTCACCAGATTGCGCGATCTGTTTGGGTCCGAGTTCTGCCCAAATTCAAATAATATTAATTGGAAAGCACATTTTTCGTGCAAATTTACAATACGAAGTAAAACTGTTACTTACTCAGTGATAATCATTCTTAGAAGAAAGGATTAAGGATTCAATTTCAATGTAAAACTATGGATAATACGAAAAACTAATCCATATAACCAAAACATAATCTAACATTTAGGTGCATTTAAATTTCAAGTAAATCACAAACCGTGCAGAGCCATTTATGTGGAAAGATTATGGGAAAATTTTGCATAAAGTGTTATTCCTCAATAGCTACTGATTACTTCCAACAGATGCAAAGCTAAAAAAAACCATCGCAAGAAATAATAAGTCGAATAAATGGAAAAGAATATATAGCAAGAAAATTCTCAAGAATATATTCAGCACTTTTTAAAAAAGAGGACTTGACTTCAAATCTGGAAAAAAATCTGGTGGGTATTAATGAAGACTGTAGACATTTTATTTATATGCTTCGTAAATATACATTTATGAATATTATCATTGTGTTGCTTATGAAATGCAATTACGGGAAAATAATTATCATTATTTGACACTTCGGGAACTTTGAAATGTTTCCAAAGTTTCATCAAACTTTTAATTTGGCCAGCATTTTGCCATACTCTTTCCGCATAAATAACTCTCACAATTTGTGATTTACTTGAAATTTAAATGCACCTAAATGTGAGGCATTCTTCTAGGGCATTATACGTAAAGGAGAGCTCCCGATGGGTCTGTCCTACATGTTTCTCAAGTCTGCGTGATTGAGATCGGAGACTAAGGGATTTCTTTATGTCTGTCAAGACGGCGTTATAGACACCTTAGTTTACCACGAGCACATGATAAATGAACATGTAGGCGATACCAACTGCCGAGCATGCAAGCCAGAGCCAGAAATATTTGGACATGTTCTCAGTAGATGCTCAAAATATGTATGCTACGGGTACATAGAGAGACATAATGCGGCTCTAAAAGTGTTATATTACCATCTTCGGCACTTCTATGGTGTTGATCTATTACCCGTCTTGCCATACGCCCAGGGGGAACTCGAGTCCGTTGTGGAGAATGATCAGTGTAAGATCTAATGGAATTTCTCATTCACCACCACTCAACCTATCAGTGCTACGAAGCCTCAAGATCTGAAGACCAAGATCACTTACGTGATTGAATTCTCGGGACCAGCCGATGGTAATATCATGGCAAAGGAGGAAGAAAAACGGGCGATATATCAAGCACTTCTTTTCGAGCTGAGCAGGCTGTACCAAAGCTAAAAAGTTCATCTAGTAGTTCTCATAATCGGCTGTTTGGAGATATGAAAACTTCATTTCTTAGCCAACTCAACAAAATCCCGACTTGCCAGCGTCAGGCTCAGTCCATCGCGAGCCGAATGCAAAAGGCTGTTCTTGTGGGATCACTTCATCTGGTTCACTGTTCCTCATAACATTCTACAAAGATTGACAGCTCTAAAAATGTATCCAGAGGTAAAACCTTCATCGCCAACAGTGTCATCTGCCGCGAAAGGTTATCCGTGGCTAGATACTATTTTAACAGCAAGCCACATGTTGCGCTGTACAACACCATCTGGAAAGCAGATCTAGATTACAAGCCCTTGAATTTTTCTTCAGATGAGGCGCTGAATATCAGGGAAGAAACCATAGAGGAATTAGAAACGCAATGGAGACAAAAAGCCATCCACGGCGAGCATCCCCAAACGTTAGATCAATATGAAGTGGATAGTGAAGCATCCAATATTTGGCTGGAAAAAGGCGTCCTGCTTCCAGAAACGGAAGGATTCGTCATTGCGATTCAGGACAGGGTTGTCAGCACCAGAAATTATAGCAAAAACGTGCTTTATCAAGACTTGATTGACCGGTGGCGATTATGTGGAGATACCAACGAATCCATCGAGCATATTATTGAAGATTGTCGCGCAATGGCTCATAGAGAATATACGTACAGACATAAAGGTATGGCGGACATTATACATCAACAACCTGCTCTAAACCTAGGACTCTTAACAGAATCGATGCCTTTCTATAGATTTTAGAAAATGAAGATTACATCTTATATTGGGATGTTACTATCCAGACGGCTAATTATATCCGAGCCAATCGACCCGACATCGTGTTGCGAGAAGAAACGGTGGAAGAGTCTACAACATCGACATTGGTTTTCCACTTAACGAGAATCTGCAGGCAACCTATAAAAATAAGATCCATAAGTGTCCAAGATGAAAATCACAAGGGGTCTGCGTGCACTAATAGAACCCCTGAATAGCAAACTTTTGCGTATTGTGCAGCTGTGGCAGTCGTTAGATCATTGAACTGCAGAAATAGGCATACAAATGCAGTCTTTTCCCCAGGAAGTGATCAAGATCCACAATGGAATATCAGGTTGTATATGGATGTCAGCTAAGTAAGGTACAAATTGGGTCGATTGACTCAATATAAGAAAGGAAATAAAACCAGAAAGCTGATACACCATGTTACTAAAATCATCCACCCTCGGTACATCGAGACATTGACACCAGCAATATTGGATGAGATTATAGACTCCCAACGGCAGAGACTTGATGCTATTACTGCTAGACTGCGCCGGTACAAGAAAAGTAGTGCAAGAAGACAACAAAATCGAACCTTTCAGGCAGATGAAAGAAGGTTCTATCGACAATTGAGTGTAAAGCAAAAATAGCCAGCAAGATACCGAAGTCCCTCAATTGGAAGATGTGACTAACTACTGAACAGGTGTTTGGAGAAAAACGAACAAAAGCAATTTAGATCCTGCGTGGTTCCAACTAGAGAAAGCAAGAGCAAGCAATAATCCTGAAATAGAGCTGACTAACATCATAACTTCAGATGCTCCAGCGGTTTCGAAAGGGCCAAGTAACTGGAAAGCTCCAGGTCCGGACATAGTGCACAACTTCTGGTACAAGTACCTGATGAGTGTGCGTCCTGCGTTGGTAAGGTGGTTTTAGAAGATCATCGAACACACAAATCTGATGTCAGATTTTATGCTTAAAGGTCGCATATGTTGCCCAAAAAACTAGACGCTCAAAATCCATCTGAATTTCGACCGACAGCCTGTCTTCCAACAATTTATAAATGCCTTACAACTATCAACAACGCAGTTGCCATGACGCAAGCTCATAAACATCAAAGAAACTTGAACAAGGTATACATTGAATACAAGCAAGCGTTTCCTTCCGTACTACATGACTATTTGCTGATGGTAGCTCTAAAATAGCATCCAGAGGCGACTGTTGTCACCTCCAACGCTCGCGGCCGCAGTGTAAGGACAACAGCGGTAAAAAACGAATTCGAAACTACACCATGCTTCTAATTTTGTACATACAACATCATCGCAAAAGATTTCTAAAATCGTATTAAATAAATTTTCAGCATCCTTATCTCATTAGCCACTTAAACATAGTCTGTGGCTGATGATGAAAACCCGGGTTCACCAGAGAACGTTAGAGGTCCGGGGTTCGATCCCTGAACCAGTACCACTGGAAATTTTACTATATATTTTTACTGAGATTCTGGTGGTCCGGATCCCACCTCAAGCTGAAGGTCCCCACATCATGCACTTGGCTGCAACCCAGTAAGTGGATAATGGGTTAAAAACCAGGCTTTACCCAATATATCAAATTACGCATATACTGCTCTTATCAGATCACTTGATTGCATTACAAAAATGCGTCCGTAACTGATAATATATACCGGGATAGCCCCGTGCAGACTATTCTTAACATCCATCTCTAAGAAAAAATCTTTTGACATATTGGGCTCTGACCATCTAAGCCTGGGACAATATCGTATAATTATAATATAAACCTTTATTAACCCAATTACAAATATTTCAAAAACGCAGATATTAATTGTCACTGACGCATTGGTGACTAACGTTACGAGAGTAACATTTCTGTCATTTCTGCTTTTACTTCTGTGATCGTATACAAGTCTAGCGGGGTTTTCAGATTACTTAAAAACCGAGGCGCCATTTGTGAGAAGCACGCGCTTGCTTTAGCAGTACGAACCATTGGAACATGAAGTTTCTTATTTTGCCTAGTGCGTAAGGACGTTCGCGCTCTATAATCTTCAACAAATACAAGTTGATCACGAAGATATTTAGGTATTCCCGATAATATCACCTTGAAGGCCAGAATGCGAAGGTGCAGTTGCCAACGTTCGTCGATTCTCAACTGAGATTGGCAGGTATTGTCTAAACGGATACAAAGTTCGTAGGGAGAGGTATGCTGTCTGACATTTAAAAGATACATGAGCGTTGAATTCCCAATCCTGCCCGACCATCATTCCTAGATACTTCGCTTGCTGCACATATTCCAAAATTATATCATCCAATCTGATGATTGGCATGTCTAACAACCTAATATTATTATCTTTAGTCAGGCACGAGGAATTGGTCGGATATAGTAGCAGAACATGCGCCCTAGACCACACAGCCACTGCGTGATGGATTCTGTTGAGTGTAGTCCTTACCATTTCTAAGTCTTCTGGTCCAAGGTGTATATAAATCTGTGTATCATCTGCATATATATGAATATGAACTTTAAGCTTATTTTTATACTCGTCCTCCAGTTTATCCATTGCATTATTTATTATATCCGGTAAATCATGTGTGTATATAATAAAAAGAGATGAGCTCGTCACTGCACTCTATGGGACCCCAACATTCAAGTTACAGAAATTTGATACAAAGGTCCTAGTAGGGTTCAAGAGAGCGACACATTGTCTACGGGTTTTCAGATAGCTTCCGAATCACTCAATTGCACTGTCCTTCATCCACAATGATTTTAGCTCAGCCGGGAGGAGTTGGTATTTTACCAGTTCAAAAGCACGCAAATAATCGAATAGGACCAAAAGAGTCACCTCCCCACAAACCAACGCTCTACTTATGTAATCTGTAACCTTAAGGAGTACCGTTGTGGTCGAGTGTTCTCTTCTGAATCCTGACTAGTATACGGAAGAACTTATGTCATCACTATTATTTAATAATATAATATACAGAATCACTGCACAAGATCTTACCAATGCTTTCAATCTTTGATTCTTTCTATTCAAAATGATTACCACTAAATAAATAACAGTTTCCCTTCGTACTTTAAATAAATAAAATTTTTTTAATTGTAAATTTACACAAAAAATGTACCTTTTAATTGATCTCATTTGAATTTTCGCAGATCTCCAATCCAAACAGATCGCGCCCTCTGGTGAGTGGTGAATTCCCCTACTGAGAAGAGAGGAACGAGAAGAAAAAATAAAGGAGGCGAAAGAAGCGAAGAGAAAAATCAAAGAAGGGAAAGAAGAGTTAGATCCAATCGAAGAACTTATAGAAGATCTTTTGACAGATCGGGAAACAGACGTCTCGTTGAAAAATTAATAATAAACTATGGTACTTAATAAACACTAGAAACTCATACGCGCGCTCCGCGCACGTCTAAGTGCTTTCTATGCAGTTATTTTATTTGGAAATGAAGTTAAATAAAATACAACAAAAGTAATTTTAACTACTCTCACTACTATATGTTTCAAAAATCCAGACCCCTCTACAAATCATTGAATAAGGCAATAAAAAAATCACTTAAAAAAAGGAAAAGCATCTTGTCAATCCTCATTTTAATACGAATAAGTACAATATCATTCGATCGCAATGATTCCATAACTTTCGATGCAAATTTGCAGTGAAGGTGAAAACCGTGGTTAAAAGCACCTTTTGTAACTTGGTTAACTTTCGATTGTTGTATCTCGTGGAAAAATGCATGCATTCTTTTTCAAAAAATCGAGTAGTTACCTTGATGTTTTATTTATGAGTATGTTTTCGAAAAATTCTAAAATATTAAGGACTTTGGTGTCGGCAGTAAATAAAAGAAAAGGATGCTAACCCAGCTTCTAATCAATCTGGAAGGCTCTACTGAGGCCTAACATTTTTCAACAAAATGAACAAATTCAATGGTAGATTTTTATATACAATTATTTGCATCAATAACACGCTATTGCATATTATTTTTTTCTGTTTTTTTTTTCTACGGTAGTAGGCCTCATTTGTAATCGAAACGTTGAAGAGGTTGCCGTCCACTATTGTCAAAGTCGGTTGACCCACGCGGCTCATTCTACCAGAAGTACGAAAGTTGAAGAAAAAAAAGGACACTTTATGACGCGAAGCATCAAGCAGGACATCGATACCCTGGAACCCGCTGAGAGTATCATCGCCTTCTTGCGTGCCATCTGTCTCAAAAAAAGCGGAAGACCATAATGTGCGATACCGTGTTATTAATGTAATTAATTGTTTTTAAAAACCCACCATTGAATTTGTTGATTTTTTTTGAAAATTTTAAGCCTCAGTAGAGACTTCGAGCTTGATTTAAAGCTGACAGCATCCTTCGCTTTTATTTACTGCCGACACCAAAGTTATAAATATTTTCGAATTTTTGGAAAACGTACTCATAAATAAAACTTCAAGGTAACTGCGCGATTTTTTGCAAAAGAATTCATGCATTTTTTTACGAAATAAAACGGTCGAAAGTTGATCAAGTTACAAAAGGTGCTTTTAACCAACGTTTTTTCACCTTCACTGCAAAGCATCAAAAGTTATGGACGCATCGCGATCAAATAATATTGTACTTATTCGTAATAAAATGAGGATTGACAAGATGTTTTTCCTTTTTTTAAGCGACTTTTTTTTATTGAATTATTCAATCAATTTAAATAATGAATGTAAAATCAGAAAAATGCTCTTCCAAATGATTTTTTCTTCTTTTCGGGAGGCTTTGCCCCCGGCCAACACCGGCGCTTCGCCCCTGAACCCCGTTGCAAATTTGGAGCTCTATTATCGGACATTCATTTTTCATGGGATTCAGTCGAGTTTCTACAAAAAAAAAGTACCCTTGATATTCATAATCAGTGGACTTTTGCAGACTTTTTAAACCAAAGTTACTGAGGGGGGCACTCTTAAGGCATAGAGGTGTGTTAATGGCTACTGGATTATTTTAAAAAAATCCAAAAATATTTTCGGGTCCGTGCCTGTATTCCGGAAAATAGTCTCTATGGCAAATGTTACCCACTAGGTTTTTCTGTTGTATCCGTCTTCTCGCAATTTTCGCAATAACTGCTGCGGAACCGTATTGAGCACCTCCTGAAAAAGGGTTACATACGCAGAGCGCCTACTCCACGGCATACAGAACTAGCCAGCAGCAGAGAAAGAGAGGCAACACTAAGACCAACCACGGGCAAGCATCGAGTAGAGAAAGAGTAATGATTTAGGACCAGACGAAACATCAACATCCAGGTTTCTCTCAAGCCCGAAGATCTGCCTCATGTGGCTGACGCACTTCGTGGAGACATTTTTCGAAGAGTCCTACCTCTGGACCATCAATTGTGCTGTGTATGATGCCGCATTAGCTTCAGCGGAAGCAAACCATAAAACAAAACAAACTGTTGATCGGAAGACCAAAGGGCGTATGCATCAACTCAGGACAAAAAAGGCTGGGCATGGCAGTACACGTCCCGCATTGAGTGTCCAATTAAATACATAACATCTAGCAGGATGTGCACTGCCAGTGCCCGACAGTTGACGCGCAACCTACGGATCCGTCATCGCACACTCACGAAGTCAAAGCTGCTGACCAGTAGGCAGTAAATTTTTGATGAAATACGGATACTGCCTGACACTGGGAGAAGTATAGAGCGGAGGGAGAGGTGGATCAGATAAAATTAACAGTTTTTCTTTGACCCATGCCGATTCTTCCGAGACCCTCCAGTTACTGTGCACCACCCGCCAAAACCACAATTTTCAGGGCATACTGGAGAGAAGTCTACGAAGTGCAGCATCCACTCAGTGAAGAAACAGAGAACATAACTAGCTTCAAGGAGCTGTGCAGTGGCCTCATAACAACTAGCCTCAAAGCACCTAGCCTCATAACACCTAGCCTCGTAACACGTAGCCTGAAGAACATCTCTGCGTGTCAACGAAGTACCGAAACACTTGCAGGGTAAATGCAGAAGGTGGTCGTCCTAGGGCAGCTCCGTTTCCTGAGGATACACAAGGATTTTGCCGGACAGTAGTGTTAAGTCCATCACATAATGTAGCAATCTATCTCACGATCGCGAGCCGTGATTGCAGTTAGAACTGTACCACGATGTCACTCAACTCAAGGATGACTTGCTGGACTGCTACGATACCAGCATTATCCCTGTTCACCGAGGCTTTATGGCGCGTATGCATACTCTGTGGTGCCAAAAACACCCAGAGCTTCAGCACGTTTCGATTCACTCGTTGCGAAATCAACGTGCCTACCTCTGCAAAAATGGATATGTACGCGGAGCGCTTCCCCAACCGCTGCTTGATCAAGCTGCAGTTGAAGATGAGGAAACGACATTAAGACCAACCGCGGAAAACAGGCACCTTCTGAGAGATGATCACGATTAAGGACAAGAAGGAACATTAACATGCAAGTTCCTCTTAAGCCCCAAGATCTGGCTGAAATGGATGCCTCTCTTCGTGGAGAAATCTCACAAGAATCCGACCTCTGGACCATCAATTGCTCAGTTTATGGTGCTGCGAGAGCTTTGGCTCATTCAAATCGAAGGCTCAAACCTACGATGGATCAAAAGACCAAAAGACGCTTACATCAACTGAACAAGAAGATTGGATGGGCAAGAAAGAATGCGTCCCGTGTTCAATGTGTGATTGACTACATAACATCTGGTAGACCGTTCACGGAAAGGGTTCGAAAGTTCGCCCAAGAACTAAGGATCTTGAATCACACACTAAACAAGTCAAAGCTGATGACAATCAAGCAGCATATTGTTGACAAAATACGGCTGTTATCTGACGCAAGGAGAAGAATACGGAAGAGGCAGAGATGGATCAGGGAGAATCAACAGTTTCTCGCTGACCCACCTCGCCTGTTCAATGATCACCCTGTTTCTGTCAAAAATCCACCCAAGCCCAACGAGGTAAGGAATTTTTGGAGAGAGGTATACATGATCCCGAAAACACTAGAGTTGAAAGAAAATACTGACAATATCATCCGCTTTAAGGAATTTTGCGACAACCTCATAAAATCTGAAGATGAATGTCCATCAATCACTGCCGAAGAGGTGAAAAAAGCATTTAAAGGAACGAAGAACTTTTCCGGTGCTGGACCAGATTGTATCAAAAACTTCTGGTGGAAGAAGTTTACTTCTACACACCAACATTTGGCCCGCATATTCACCTCATTTTTAAAGTCAGAGACGCCCATTCCGCAGTGGCTGGTGTTAGGACGCACTATACTCCTACCAAAAAAAGGCAACTTGTCCAACCCAGAGAATTACAGGCCAATAACTTGTTTGAACACACTGTATAAGATCTTTACAGCTGTCCTAAACAACAGGATTGATAGACGAATTGAGCCTGTGTGGCGTGAGATGTACGAA
>CAKNWW010193895.1:0-11713 GCA_932074435.1 Andricus kollari
CCATAATTATTTTTAATTTATTGAAAGTGAAATTACCTGACTTTTCTAAAAGTTGATCAATATACATGTATATGAAATTTACTATACAGCCTCTAAATTGATATTTCATAGACCGAGTTTTTAGATTTACTATACAAATGTATAGTAAATCTATTGTAAAATTGCAAACATTTTTAACAGTGTAAGTCACACGTACTACCTTAACCGTACCAGCCTTCTTGTAGGGGACAGTTTTGGGTATTAGGTATTTTCACTTCAACCACCAGCTAACTTCACTTCATTGATTGCTGAGGGTTGCTGAGGGGAAAACAAGGGACCAAGTGCATGGACAAAGCTTTATTTTTGTAATATCTTCGTAATGAATGATGATTATTATTATTTTATTATGTCATTAAATAGATCTTAGTGCCGATGCAGGGCACGGCGACTATTGTATTAAAACCTATGTAGGGCGACACGCCCTACGTAGGTATATGTAATTTCTGCAGGAAGTAAGAGGTTATAACTTCTTTTGCTACATACTTCATTTTTATATTGATAATACAACATTTAATTAGCGTTGAAAATATCCGGAGTAATTTTTCTTCGTTAGATTATACTCTCCTGAATTATTATACTATATATATTTTATTCTGCAATGTTCCTATTATTTAAATAAACGACAGTGTTAAGACGGTCACCGTACCCCAGTGTATTGGGCACGCTGGCCGAAATGCAACACGCATCAATTAATTAAATGCCAAATAATATGACGTTGTTAAAAAGCGGTTTTAAGTAATGACATATGTTCCGAGGAAAATCTATGTTGTCAAGGCAAATCTCAATTTCCCACTAAATTTAGAATGCACAAGGGATATAAATCTGCAAGAAGAAGGGAATAGGAAGAGACAGAAATTACGAGTGATACAATAATTTTAGTTCGTTGGTAAATTCGCTAACCTAAACCCGAGCCTAAACCGCGCGAATAGGGAGAATAGAGAGCTGATAAAAGGTCACAATCAATGTCAGGATTTGAATTTAAAAAATATTGATTACGGAATTCACAAATGAATGTCGAGACTTAATTCATGGGTTCGGATCATCGCAAGCCGCGGCAAGTCACATTGCGACATCTCTCATGCAGAAAAAATTTAAAGTCACAACAAATTAGCAAAAATTAGTGGTGTAACTTAAATTATTTCTGTGACTAATCACAGCTGTGCCCCCCCCCCCCTATCCCTACGAGATGTTGGAAAGGGCTAGGGGTATGATCTATATTATTTCTGTGACTTATCACAGACGTGTCTTCCTGCACTTTTGCCAATTTTTTGTGCGGACTTCAAATTTGTCCAAATGAGAGATGCCACAATGTGACTTGCTGGGATTTGGCTTGACTCAATCCCTAATTCATTACAATGGAACAATAAAAAAATTGGTTCAATCCTATCGTTTGGTTGACAGGATTTGTTTGTTTTCTCAAAAAATGTTGTATAATTAAACGAAATTTTTATTTGATGTGGGTCATTAATTTTTTTTGCAGTTAGATTGGTCGAGCATATAAGAATATTTTACAATTTAATTATTTATTCTATACAGTACAAGACCTTTTAGATCAGTTCCAATACAAATACGGCGTCTGGCCACATTTACCTGACTTCTACCACGTTGCATTGTGGCTCGTTAAATTAATGAGTTACGTGTTGCGGTGCCTTGTCACTGAAAATACACGATAACGAGAATTCGTGAAAAATGAATCAGCTGAAAGAGCGTATAATATAATAGGCCACGTGAAAAAGAAAAAGTAAGAATATTTTTTGAAATATTGCAAAGCCTTGATGAATATGGTGTAATTTTTTGTACGCTGTATCCTTAACTCTGCGGATTCCGATTTCAGAGGTGTAATATATCTTGTAAAATGGAGAAAACCAATCGACAATATATTACACAGGCACACAAAAATAAACGTGCGTAACCAAAAAAGCGACCTATATAGCTTTGCAGTATTGATCTAGCATAGTCGAAATCTGCATTGATTGGTATTTTCTGCTCACCAGTTTTTTTCATTTGAGTTTGAATTTTTAATTTAGGTAAAATTACCCCAAGTAGGCCATCATAAATCGAAAGTTGTTTTTTTTTCGCTGTAAAATGCATTTTTTAATAGCCCTTATGTTCAAAAAGATTTTCCCTGGTTCTGGTTTAAAAACGTACATTCCAGAAATCTTCCTTCTAAATATAAATACATTGAATTTGTTTAAAAAATACCAATTGTTTATGAACAAATTGTACTTTTGTTCTCTTTAAAGAAAAAATTTGTTTACAAGTAATTTTACATTCACTACGTAGACATATTGTTAGACAGATTTCCTTAAATATCGTATTCTTTGTTCTCAAATTACCTGTGTAGTGAATTTCCTTTAATTTGTATTCCTTTTACAGGTAAATCTCCTTTGAGATTCCAACAATAGTTCGCCATCACGTTCACGTTCCATTTGCCTTGATATCTATACTTTCCATTTCTCGGATGCGTTGATGAAACCTTTCACCCTGCTCTTTACTGTAGTCACCCAAATTTTCCGGAAAGTAGACAATTCCGTGCAGAAAATTATCGGGGGACTATTCGGGGCCAGGATAGACCGTCCTGACCGCTAATATGACGCTGTCATGAAGGTCTATTGTGGCACTGAGTAGAAGTGAAACGTTTTTGTATGGTCAGACGCTAGTCTGGACAAGCTAATCTAGCGCTATTGTGGACGAGCTTATCTAGCGGTAGAGAATCGGTCTTGTGAAAATCTGTTTTAGATGGTTGACGTGAAAAATGATTCCAAAGACTCTCTAGATGATGAGAAAAAAAAATTATTTGTTATTAATGTAAATTTCTCATTTTTATACTTTTAAAACACCCTGCTACTTTAAAAATTTTACTAAAAAATATTCGCATTCAAAACTGAAACAAACTTTTGGTCCTGATAGGCTAGCCAGCACTCGATTAGGGCCTGAAAAGACTGACTAGATGATGAGGAAAAAAATTAATTTCTTTTTAGAGTTCATTTTTGATACTTATAAACACCCTGACTCTTTTTCGAAATGTAGAACAAAAATATTTGAATGCGACACTTTGAATTTTTTTTTGGTTTTGACCGGCTAGCCATCACTCGATTAGGGCCCGAAAAAGACCGTCTGAATCAGACGGTCTAGACAATATCCTAACTGGATGCGAGTCTGTCCCAATGATTTTCTACATATGTGAATCACGGAAATGCAAGATTAATATAGAAACTACTTAGTATTTATTTTCGCATTTCTCTCCAGAACAAATTCAGAATAACGTGCAAACAATTTTTCTCTTTTGACAGAAAAAAAATTCAATTTGTCCATGACCAATTGATATTTTTTTAATCGAATTCAATGTTTTTATATTATAAAGACAGATTTCTGGAATATACGTTTTTAAACAAAAAAATCAACGTAAGAATCAACAAATCCGTTAAGCCGTTCACGAAAAAAAATGTTGATCATTTTGTAACATTAAATTTTCCTTGTTAATAACTTTTACAAAAAAATTTTGTTTGTGATTACTTGACCTACTTGACTACTTTTTGCCTACTTGGGATAATTTGACTTAAACTACAAATTCAAACTCGAATATAAAAAAAATGGTAAGCAAAAAATTCCAATCAATGCAGATTTTGACTGCTAGACCAATACTACAATGCTATATATGTCGCTTTTTTGACTCCCCACAATTTTTGTGTGTACGTGTGTTATCTTTTTCGCGTTTGCTTATTAAAATAATAGTATATTATCAAATGGAAAAAATATCTGGGAATCAGTGGGTAAAAATGATTTAGAACTTTGTATGCAGACGAAGCGTATGCGTAAACGTGGGTGGCCATGTGTCTGTTTCAATACTGGCAAAAAGCAGTTATCCTCATTTGTATTCTTAGAGCAACGGACGGAGGCGTCCTCGATTTACTATCACGTCGTACGAATTATTTAGTAATCACATTTCTCACCACCCTTTTGCTGGCTAAAACTGCAAGTTCGCATAGTCTTTATGATGATTTCTCTATTTTACGAGTACAGTGGCGGCGTGAGTTGACGATTAGGCGAAGGGTTCTTCTTACTACATATATCTATATAGAGTATGTTCAAAATCTCTTTTAGATGCTCACCAAGTGTCAGAAATAGATATAATATAACTGTAAGAAATGACACATGAAGGAACAGGGTGATTTTTCTCACGAAAATAGGTGAGGATAGAGGAATAAATTATATTACATGCAACTATGCGGGGAGCTGCTCGGGGCTAGTTAGGCTATTTTTAGTCAAAATCCCTAGATGGATGCTGATCGAGTTTTTTTCATAAAATGATAAACTTTAAACAATTTTAAGATAATATTTGAGTATTTTTTATGTTTGAACTTCAAAAACTCGTTTTCCGAAAAAAAACGCATCTAAAGTTCGCGAGTGCCGTAATCGCACGTGTTATACTTTTTCTTCGAACATGAAATAATATTTCCACTTCTGTTTTATTATACTCATGTTTTTGGACATGAGTATAATAGTGCCCATAGATTCAGTATATGTCCGAGTATCATTTCCCTTCAAACCCAAAAATAATCATTTTCATTTTTACCTTTTCATGCGAGCAACCACGTATATTTCCTACTTAATAACTGAAAACATAGCGTTAACAATTTATCATTCAAGTTATAAAGTCTTAAAATTTAATAATTATGATTCTAAATCGGACTAATTAAAATTAAAAACTACATAAAAATATATAACATCAAGATATAATCATTTGAAATTAGTCAATCGTTCGATTCCTTGTAAACCGATGAATATTGTTCAATTTCTAATCGAAAATCATGATGATTTGTCGATTTTAGTTGGAATCATTCAAAATTAAATAATTTGAAATTTAAAGTTTTCGGTATTAAACAATTTTTATTTAAAATCGCTCAACATTTCATGATTTCCAATCGATGAAAGCGTTGCGCATTACAAATTCTAAAGGATTTTTAGTTGGCAACGTTAAAAAAAAATAATTGTGGATTCAAAACATTTAAATTCTAAGGAATTCAATTTTCAATTCAAAGTAATTAAGCTTCATCATTTTAGATTGAAAAATCAAAATATATTAATGATTGCTCAATTTCAAATTTAAATCGTTCCAAATAGTAAAATTTTAAGTAAAAGCGCTTGAAGTTGAACAATTCTTAATTGAAATCTTTAAGATTAAATAATTTCCAATTTAAAGAATCTGAATTTACATTTCGAACTGAGAGCGTTCCAAATTGACATAAAATGTCGCTGAACTTTTCAGTTTCAAAGGTTTCTAAATTGGAAATAGTTAATAAATTTTGAAAGGCTAAAATCTGAAGTTATACCATAATTCTAATTACATTCCGCATTTAGGGGAAAATGGCCAAGTTTCTTTATGAAGAGGCAATTATTTTTTATATGTAGGAAAAAAATACATAAGAGAATATAGGAGATACGCCTGCAGGGTCGATATTGTTAAGTCTGATAACGAGGTTAGTGTGACAAAGAGAAAATTTGGAATGAAAAACAAATTAGTAGAAAGAAGGCAGCTGTCATTAAGTTATTGCTTTAATCAAATGCTTTTCATGAAACTGAGAAACGAAGGAGCATATTATGTTTTCCTTGAACAACCGTTGTTTTTATCGAAAATTTTCCATTTTTATAATTTTAAATGACAAATTATAATAGGATAGTTTTAGTTCCTTTGTGAAATGCACATAAACACTGTCAACAGTTCGAGGTTAATTGGAGAGGTTAATGAACCACATTTTTGCAATGAAATTGTATAAATACATACTAAGAATTGGTCAATAATATTTTAATATATACACTTACACAAACAAATAATTTTTTAATACATTTTGAATCATCATTAATATTCGTATGAATGAAAAAAAAATAAAAGCAAACATACAATATAAGAATCAGTGGATATTTCAATAACAGTTACGAAAGTATAATCTCGCAAAATTAATATTTTAGTATTTTGTTACACTTGTCACACTTATCCGTAATGACGGAAAATCTCGAATGATCGACACACTGCCAAATAAAATTAAAAATATTTCTTCACACAAGTTTTTGTTAATAAAAGAATAGGACAATTAAATGTAAAATGTCCAAAGATAATTTTTGCAAAATTTCAAATAAAAATATTCTCAAAAACTTGAAGTATCATTAATCAAATGATAACTTATTTGTAATTTCGTATCACACTTATTCCTATCGACCCTATATAAACTATTGAAATAAATTTTCATGTCATCACTGTTTCTTCACGCGCACTGGAAATATGGATAAGGGTAGCTTTTCATTCAGTTAAATTCGCCAACACTTGAATTAACCGACGCTTATAGTAAAAACCGTACATTTGTTACGGATAATCTATTCTACACTTCGTTTAAAGTGGATAGCAAGTTTCTCACACAAAAATATAAAAATAAGGGTAAAAAGGGGGATGTACCTATGTTGGTTATGAAATAGACCTCAACGCCTGCTCAACTATATGTATACACCCACCTACATTTTATAGCCAATATAACATTACAAGCATTGTATACGCAGACAAATTCAACTTTACGGCGAAGAAGCGGTATTAAAAGAAAGTATCATTTGTATCATCTCTTAAAAAAACATCTTTGTTATCTATTTACACCGATGTGTAATGTTCTTCATGGAAAACTTTTACTTTCATAGAGTTCTTTAAAATTGAAATTGAAAATAAGATTATTATCGAATTAGTTTAATTATAAAATATACAACCTATTATAATACACTGAAAAAATTAAATGGGTGTACCGGCAATTCCTTTCTTTCAGTGCGTATGCCTGTAACTTAATTTTCAATAATGACCATATAATATAAAATTTTATATAACTATACACTCGAAAAAACTGCTCGTAAAAAGTTCACCTCGTGAAAAGAGGGGAACGAAACCCTCGTAGTAAATGCAAAAACATTCACATAACACCACACATTTCAAATGTATATACGTGTATTGTATATGTGTGAATGTATGTGTTTGAGTGTTTTGCAACGAGTTTATTCCAGTTATCAATTTCCTGACGAATATCTGCATTTCCGAGCGCATACGCTCTGTGTCAAATCCATGCCCGAATGGATTCACAAAAGGTATCGAATAATCTGTAACATATTACATTCCAATGTCGCGTGGCGCATCGCGTCGGTAACCCATTGACATTCAAGACTTTTATAATTCCTTTATTTCCAACTCAGTTGTCATATCACCCGTTCATTTAATGATCAGAACATTTTTATAATTATATACTGCATCATTTCAAATAGAATAAATCCTTTTTCACTTGTAACAATACTTAACTTTAACAATAAATTATGGGAATATATGAAATGAGATTGGAAATATCATATAAAGTATATGCGACTAGTAAAATCGGAACCAAATGTTTAAGAGTTTTCCATTTCACGGTTTAAATTCCATAACAATGTGTACTAGAACTTACACTCTCGTATTACGAACGCGAATTCTTTATAACGTATACTAAACGGAGAAGTTATGCTTTCAAACTTAAATTTTACGGCCCGTAACGTAGAAAAAATGGTAAGACGACATTAAAATCTCTGTATGGGAACAGGTATGAAACGTTTAGAGGAAATTCTTGAGCTTAATATTTAAAATTAATGTCCTAACAACTGTTAGTAAGTTTTTGAATCTTCATACCTATAACTTATAAAGCCGCAGCCGCTCTTAAACTTCTTTTCGATCAAGTGTATTTTCTTTTTCTTTTATGTATACATTGAAGACATTATTGATTTTTAAATAAATTTTTAGATCATAACCCTGTTAATTTATTTCTTTAATACCCTACAAAATTTTGTAATGAAACAAAGACAATGTTAGAGACTGCGAAAACGAAACTGGAAAATTTATATATTATTAACAAAATCTATACAATATTAGAAACTATAGCGATTTTACTATAAATGTAGTTGAAGTAATATGCATATTTTATATATGTAAATTTACTATACAACATTTAGTAGACTTACTAAACATGTTTATAGTACTCTAGAGTCTAAATCATGAGAATTTACACACTCAAAAAAAAGTTCTGGTTAAAGTTACTAGACGCGTCTGGTTGAAAAATTTCTAGTTAGTTTAATCAGAAATTATGGTTAATGTGACGAGAATATTCTAGTTAATTAACTCTGGTTGATTTTTTCTGGTTAAAACTATTCTGGTTAATATTTCTGGTAACAGAAGTGTCTCGCTCTTGCGTCGGTTTCAGAAATCTGTCTTTTGTCTCATGTCGTGTTGCTGAATGGGTCAAGTGACGCTTTTTCATAAATGTCCAATAATTCTCGAACAATCGCGATTTGTTGATTTTATTTTCTGTTATATAAGTATAAATAATTATAGTGAAACGTGAATTTAGTTGTGTTTAAAAAAAATTGCCCGTTATCTGTCTAAATGTCAGTGGTACAGGGATACTTCTAAACCAAGCACATATTTTTTGGGTGGCTTTGAAAAATATTCTCGAAAATATTAACATTTTAGACAATATATAAACAAAGTGAATGTTCGAGAATTTTGGTACTGACCAAGTGATATAAGTGCATATTATGTGAAATCCCAAACACAATAGTCTTAACGAATAATTTCAGAAACAGACTGCATCAAAAATATGCTGATTTTGCTTCGAGTCTTGAATCTATCGCCATTTATTAATATATCCACATATAGATTATAGACTATAGAGAGATAAATATTTCAGAGAAGCGGAAGATAGTTGCTGTACTCGGTTATCGGAAACTTTCGTTAGATTATTTTCTTTGGGACGCAGTCCATGTAATTTCAGAGGGGGTTAGGAAGAGTCCATGAAGGTAGAAAAGTATCGAAATTCGATAGTCGAAAATCGATGGCTACCAGAATATCTGGTTGGGCTTACCAGAACATCTGGTTAAGTTTACCAGAATCTCTGGTTAAGTTGACCAGAACGTTGTTATCCTTAAGCTACTAGAAAACTGTCTAGTAAAGATTTCTGGTTACCCTTACCAGAAATTCTGGTTAAATTTACCCGAATTTCTGGTAACATTAACCAGAAACTTGCCAACCAGAAAATTCTGATACTTTTAACCAGAATTTATAGTAAGGGCATATTTAACACTCTATTCTGGTTGAATTTACAATTTACTTGAAATCAAAAGCTCAGATAGCAAAAAATGTATTACAGATACGGTTTATGGTTATTATTGCTGATATGGTTAGGATTGTAATTCTTTCAATTATTTGACGATTTTGGTACTAATATTAATGAATGGAGTTGAAACTACAACCGTAAAGAAAATTATATACATATTATAGTTCAATGAAAAACATTACTTAAGCCATAAATTATATAATTTATAAATTCAATTCTAAAAATTATAGATACAGTTTTTACAACACATGTATTGTAACATAATATTACTATTCTATAATAATGCAAAGTTACTACACTTTTGTATAGTAAAAATGTGCAAAATGACAAAGATTTTTAGAAGTGTACCCTTTAAATTTCGTTACATCTGTTCGTGACAATATTGAATCGCGAAATGAATATTGTGTGCAACTATAGTACAAAGCCATTAATACTGTTTGTTTGCAAATGTCAAAGCGTAATGGGAATTTTTTAATTCAATAAATTTAATCAACTTTGGTTAACATAAATGTGATTTTTCCCTGCATACTAATAATACTTCTGATGTAATTTTTTTTTCTTTTTTTGTGAATACTTCTTTAATGCCTCAACCAAAGGTGAAATGAGAAGAGTTAACAAGCGAGATGCGGAAGAATTAAAAAACAAATAAAACTGTATCCAACCAAAGTCGCCAAGTGCTCGTCTTGCTTTTTTTATTGTCTCACAATTAAACGAAAATTAGCTGACCACACTCGTGCATTACGATGCCGTCTGTTACAAAGAGGGAACCGTTTCAGTTTCTGTATGAGCGAATTTAAAAAGTATGAGAAATTAAAAGGAAGACTCGGCGCAAAGCAAAACTCGCAATTATGTAAAAGAAGGAAATGTTAGGTCTTCCAGGTATTATAGTTCGAATTTTTGTTTTAAATGCATCGTAATGATAGAGAACGAATATTTTTCAAACGCAATGTATGATTGATATAAAAAAAAAGTTAATTACAAGATCCTTTTTCTTTCCTCTCAGTTGTATTTAGAACGCGAAATTCTTTTATGATTATTTTTTCACGCAGTAAAGTGTAAGTTTCCTTGACCTGGGATAACCAACACATGTACATATGTACAATGTACATTAATAGCTGAAGAGAATAAAATGAGAAATAAAAGCAAAACAAAAGCAGAGCAGAAAACCGATGCTCAGTAGAAAAATTAATAGCTCTATCTTTTGGTAATTAAGACGAGTCAAAAGAATAAACAAAACCAGTTGAAAACCGCGTACAATTCACGGATGCGTACATACCGTTGCACAGATGCTACTCAAGCAGACTCAAATAAACGAGCGCGCAATCACTGATTCCTACGCTACATGCGTGTATCTTTCCTCGTATGAATGCCTGTCTTTCTATCTGTCTAAATTTCGATTTGAAAGGACAAGAATGCTGCTGCACTGGGACCATTCGTCAACTGGTGTTTGTTGACCTGGCAAGCTATTCATGACTTAGAGGTCGAAAGAACTCAAGCCGTACGTGGAAAGACACTTCATTTTCTTTGTATAAACTAATTTCTTATGCTTTTTGTTCATACATTTTTCAGGAAAAATACATGATTAAAAAAAGACTTAAGTTTAGAGGAACAAAGTCGAATCATTGCAAAATGTATAGTATTTTTCATTTTCATAAACGTAACTGATAACTTTATGTTTTTTTCGATAAACTCGACTAGTCCAGTCATCATTTCCTAAAAATATTTGTTATCTGGAAATTACTATGATGAAATAATATTATCGGCTTAAACCTTTAACTTTGATGTAGAAAAAATATCACAAGTTTTCTATGTCCAGTATGCAGCCAAACATTAAAAAAGATGCACAAAAATAGTTTTCTTCTTAAATAACTCGTCTCGGATGCATTCTACGCGAAATTTTTAAAGGGAAGAATTAAAGTACTACAAAGTAAATCTGAAGGTATCGCTTTTGCTGCAACAGTATTCAAAATTTATACGAAAATCTGTATCAGGATGATTGTCAAATTTGCTGCAAACGTGCAGTCCTAGCCATATAAAAACAGGATTAAATCAATTTTTAAATTAATTAATCAACCAAAAATTGTAGTACATAAACATAATAGTTCTAACGATTTTATATATTCAACTTGAACCTTCTTGAATTGGTCATTTGACACTCGAGGATAATAGCGTTTACTCTCCGAGATAATCATGCTAACACTTCCTGGATACCTGGGTTTGCAATACAGGATTGTGAAACTTACATCTGGGATGGTAAGACTGAGCAAACATTTTTAAAATTTCGCGGATATTTAGTTACACTATCTAGATGGCTATCCTCCATCCTACAGCTAACCATTTTTCTCTCATGTATATGTCCAGTACTACTACATAACCTTATTAAAAGCTGTCTCAGACTATATATGTTAACCCCAACGGCCTGAATAACTCAGATAATCTTAGACTAGTATATATGTATGTAGAAGATAAGCAATTATTTTATAAAAACATTTGTAGGATATGGTAAC
>CAKNWW010193896.1:0-10516 GCA_932074435.1 Andricus kollari
CTTGGCATATTTTTGGCCGAGAGCACCGATCACAAGGACAATTACTGTGACAACCGTGCCGAAAGCTGAATAGCACCTGGGTGAGGTGTCTCAAATGGCGACTCTGGGATAACGGGCGACCTCTCAGAGAATGGAGCCTTATCCTTGCATGCGGGGCTCTCCAAGGATGAACGAACCGTTTTCCCTAGCTGCTCGAGGGAACAGCAATGATAAAACTACACATAGTTCGAGTAAGTGCGGTCAAGACAATCGAACGCACAGGGCCCCCGACAATGGGTTGGGGGAGCCAATAGTTAGGCGAGCCAATTAAGACGGAGTCAATGCCATTGACCGGCAGAATCTCATTACTTTTAAGTGGACGGATCGACTCAGGGACGACCTGCTGGAGTGCTATGATACCAGTATATTTCCTAAACGAAAAGGTTACATGGCGCGACTGCATACTCTGTGGTGCGAGAAACACCCAGACCTCTCACATTTTTCGCATAAACGTCTGCGAAACCGTGCTGAGGAACTCCGGAAAAGGGGTTATATAAGCGGTGCGCCTACTTAACCGCAGCCAGAACAAGCCGGCCCAACCGCGAACAGGCATCCAAAAGAGGATGAGCGATGCTTCACGACCCGGGGAAGCATCAATATTCAGGTTTCTCTCAAGCCCAAAGATCTAGCTGAACTGGATGACGAGCTCCATGGAGTTTTTTCCGAAAAACCAGACCTCTGGACTATCAATTGCAGTGTGTGTAATGCAGCTGGAGCTTTGGCAGATGCAAACCGTAGAACAAAAGCAACGGTTGAACATAAGACCACAAGACGAATGCATCCACTCAGCACAACGAAGCTAGGCAAGGCAGTACGCGTCCCGCATTCAGTGTGCGATTGACTACATAACATCTGGCAGAGAGAGAGAGAGAGAGGTCGAAAACTCAAAGAATATAAATACCTTCAAGGAGCTATGTAGCGCCCTCATAATACTAGAGGAGGAATGCCCATCTATCACTACCGAGGAAGTGAAAAACGTATTAAGAAGCATGAAGAAGTATTCCGCTTCGGGAGCAGATGGTATCAACACCTTCTGGTGGAAAAAGTTTCCTTCAACCCACCAGCATCTGGCCCGCATTTTCGCCTCATATCTAATGTCGAAAGAGCCTACTCCGGAGTGGTTAGTGGAAGGGCCGCACAGTGCTCCTGCCGAATACGGGAAACTTACCCGACCCTCAGAATTACAGGCCAATAATTTGTCGGAACACACTGTGTAACATCATCACAGCTATCCTTAATGATACGATTGTTCGGACAATTGGACCTGTGTGGCGAGAGATGTACGAACAATGCGGCACAAAGAAAGGCGTTGCAGGATGTCGGGAGAACCTGCTCATCGATAGATGTGTCTGTAAAGACGCACCATCCTATCAGCGTTACCTATCGATGGCCTGCATTGAATAACGGAAAGCTTTCGATTCAACCTCCCACAGACTTATCATCTGTCTGTTGGAAAGCTCAAAGGTTCATCCCCACATGGTGAGATGCATAGAGAGATTATTGCCGCTTTGGAAAATCAGATTTACTACCTCATCTGGAAATATCGTGCGGTCACTAACAGTGTCACCTTTCAGAGAGGTGTGTTTCAGAGCGATACCATGAGCCCTCTCCCCTTTTGCCTCACATTCTTGCCACTCTGTGGCGTGCCCAAGAGCCGCATTCAGGATGTGACATCTATAAAGGATACTCTCCAATGCAGATGCAAACTTCTCATCCGACGGATGTGGTCTTCCGAACTGTCGGCGAGGAACAACATATCTGCGACGAACCTGCTCGCCGTCCCAGTAGTACTCTACTCATTTGGAGTGGTTCCATGGACAAAGGACGAGCTCAGATCCCTCAATATCGGGTCCCGAAAGGTTATGCACATAATTAAAAGCATGCACCTTAAGCCTTCTGTTCCACGACTTTGTATATCACGCCGTCAAGGTGGCCGTGGAATATTGAATCTTGAATGTCATCACAACAGGATTATTTTGGGTACAGCACATATAGTCGCAAATGGACAAGACCGTCTTCTTAAAATGGTCAGGAAACACGAAGAAGTGGGCAAAGGGGCGTTTCTGTACAAAGCAGAGGAGGAGGTTGCTGAAACACTCGGCCTTGACTTCAATATCAGGGGTGGCCAAAATGCATCAAATCATATTCATCTCGAGTACTTATTCCTGAAGGCCCGGATTAAAAAAGCACAGGAGAAAAACTTCCGCGAACAGCTCCTCAACAAGAGGATGCCCGGCATCTTCCACAGAAATGTGGAGGATCAGTCGATGTCGTGAGTTAACGTTTGCTTTCCTTAAATCAACCGGATTGAAGTCGGGCACGGAGGGTTTTATTTTGGCATGTCAAGGCGGTGTCATTTCCACTTTAGCATACCGTACTAAGAGTGCTTTATTACCATATCTGTCACTCTTACGGCATTCGCCCAAATACAGCTCCGCTAAACGAGAAGTGCCGCATATACTGGAACTTCATATTCTCGACAATTGTTTCTGTTGTGCACTCGAGGTCTGACATAAATCTTCTTGTCTTCGAGAAACGAACCATGTTCCTTAACGAAATTTCGGCACCAACTGAAAAAAATGTCATAGCCAAGCCGAAAGAAAAGAAAGATAGGTACAAAGCCCTAATAAGGGAGTTGCGACGGTTACACCCGGAATATTCTGTTAAGCTAATCGTCTTGATCATCGGCGCTCTTGGAGGTGCCAAGGTTTCACTGGTTAATAGCCTGAAAAGCATCCCTGCGTGTCAACAAAATGCTGAGACACTTGCGGGGGAAATGCAGAAGGCGGTCGTGAGACGTGGTTACAGCTGAAATTTTACCTCGATTTCGCTGGGAGCGAGTGCAGTTTTTCAGGTTAGCACCCGCTCCCGGCGAAATCCTGCGGTTGTCCTTATGAAAAACATTTAAATTTAAAAACAGGTTGAACAATCATCGCAGGGTCCCACTGGGAGCAACTGTCATCTAATAAAATGAAACGACTCCCATTCGAACCGCCGTAAATCACACTTATGGTCACGAAAACGCGGTATTTCACCGAGGGCTGGTGCCATTGTACAAAATTGCACCAGCTACCGTCGAAATAGTGGTAACGTTCTAGCTGTGAACACGCCTCAAGACAGTGAGATAAGTGGTTACACTCTGCGATGTACTCAATACGACAATCCGGCAAAACCTTCATGCACCCTGAGGACACAGAGCGACCCAAGGAAGACCGCCTTCTGCATTTTTCCAGCAAATGTCTTAGCATTTTGTTGACACGCATGGATGCTTTTCAGGCTATTAAGCAGTAGAAGCTTGGCACTTCCAAGAGCACCGATGATCATGACGACTAGCTTAACAGAATATTCCTGGTATACCCATCGCAACTCATTGTATACAAGAGAATAAAGGTACGTATAATTGCATAAAATTGCAAATATTTATTACTAGCAAGTCAGATTTTATAGTCATATAAAGATTATAGACCCAATAATAGTATTTTCACAAAGCTTATAAGTATTTTGTTATTGCTCTGAAGAATAGAAACATGTGACAACATAATGAACAATAATGAAAAACGCATTGCATATATAATAAATAAAAAAAAATGTAAGCCGAAAAAGCTATGAAATCAGTATTTTGTGCCATATTCCTTGGATTTGATCACTGCAGCACATAACTTTGGCATTGATGCGATTAGCTTTTTGTCGCAGGTTTTAGGTATTGCTAACCATTCGTTTTGCAAAGCAGCCAACATTACACGTTTGTTAGAGTAGTTTTCGGTTCGAATACCCTGAGTGGTTGGGATTTGAAAAACTGCATTTCTTTGTTCCCGAATGGACACTGCCATGACTATAATTTGCCAAGGATCACCCACACTGGACTACCGAAGAATGGAAGCAAATTTTATGGAAAGACGAAAGCAAATATAATGTATTTTCTTCTGATGGAATTAAATACGTTCGACAACGACGATACGTTCGATACGGTACCAAGTACCTACTGATAAACACGGCGGACGCAGTGTCATCGTTTTTGGTTGCTTCTCTTATACCGGAGTAGGCCATTTGATTCAAATTGAAGGTATTATGAATGGTCAGGTTTAACGGGATATCCTGGAGAACCATGTGGTTCCATTCGGGAACAAGGAAATGTCTCGTGGATGTATGTTCCAGCCTAGTAAAAGACCAGACTTAAATCCGATCAAACATCTTTGGGAGGAACTAGACTGACGTATTCGAACCGAAAACTACGCTAAAAAATGTGAATTGTTTGCTGCTTTGCAAAAAGAGTGGTCAGCGATACCTAAAACCTGCCTCAAAAAGCTCATCGCATCAATGCCAAAGTTATGTGTTGCAGTGATCAAAACCAAGGAATATGGCACAAAATACTGATTTCATAGCCCTTTCGGCTTACATTTTTTTTTCATTTATTATATGTGCAATGCGTTTTTCATTATTGTTTATTATGTTGTCACATGTTTCTATTTTTCAGAGCAATAACAAAATACTTATGAGCTTTGTGAAAATACTATTATTGTGTCTATAATCTTTATATGACTATAACAAGATTACGTGCCTACAAAATACTTTTGAGCTCTAGTGTATCAGACCTCAAGTGAGCGACAGAAGCAATTGTCGAGAATATGAAGTTCCTGTATTGGGTACGGTCACGGAAACAGCCTGGCACCATCTGTTGTCTAAAAGTAGCAATTCCTTAGGGATGAATTCCAATTGTTTACATGCGATTGAAAATTAAAAAAATTATACTGAAAATAAGAATTTAACTGTCACATAAGGAGAGTGTCTGTAGAAAAACTGATAAAATCTCGATTCAGGAAAAAAAACTTTTGCACGAGTTTATTAAACGGCTTGATCGGAGTTGAGTTTTGAATTTATCTGTCTATGACAGCAGACCTATCGAATTACAAATATCACATAGAGTACTTAAATATTTTTGTTTTCCGAAAAAGGTATTTGGACAAATTATTGTGTTAATAGGGAAAGTAATATTACATATATTCGCATATTTATACGACCTATTATTTTTGCAAAAGTAATGCTAATTGTCAGACTTTGAGGTTAGAAAGTTTAATTATTGTTTCCAACAATTAGAAGTTTTAATATACATAGCAAAAAAGAAAAGCTAACAAATGATGTGAAAAAAATATTGTTCACACAAATTAAAGCTTGTTGAAAATAAATAATAATTTATTACCTCAACCATTGGAAAATATCAGAAAATAAATTTATGTCACTTAACGATAATATGGTAATATTTTTTATAAAAAAACAAATTTTTGAAAAGAATTATTAAAGCAAATGGAATTTGTTTGAACAATTAAAAATTATTCAACCATTGTTGATCAATATTCCACTAAAGAAATAGTTATAATTATTTTTAAAAATCGAGAAAAAAAATTATTTAAACCAATTCCATTGTTCAAATAATTCAAAATTAATTAACCAATGTTGAAAAATATTCCACTAGACCAATCGCAATAATTTTTAGAAAAAAAAACCAAATGAAATTTGTTCAAATAATTAAAAATTTATTAACCAATTTAATACAGTGCTCAAAAGGTCGATTTCATAAAAAATTGACATTTTTGGTTTTAGGGGTAGTTTTCAGGGACTCGTGGGTGGAGGGGGGGGGGGGGTCTTTGCTATCTAAAAAAGTGTTTTTGGACCACCCTTATGTACTTAATATATTCCTAATTTTCTCTATTTCGAACATACGGATATTCTAGTGTGAATAAAATTACACACTTCCTGATAAAAATATCACTGGTATTTTCATGTCCAAAGATTCCTGTGCCACATTTTTATTGTTAAGTTCATAAAGTTGAGGGAAATGTTTACAGAGACCTTCAAAATACATAGTATCTATAGTATAGTAAATATACAAAATAGCAATATTTATGAAGAGGAAAATGTAAATCAATCCTACATGTAATTACTTACTTGATTTTTTTCACAGTGAGTGTCCCGTATCTCATTTCCAATTTATTAATATTTTTAACATAAAGAAAAATGTTAGGAAATTTATAATTATAATTATAGATTTCCCTAATACTTCTCTGTATGTTTCAATATAGTTTTTAATTAATAAACACCTGTAATTTAACGTCGTATGGGAGAGAACTAACCCTAGTAGCAAGATAACTGCAGACTGGCGCAAGAGTCTGGTATAGCAGATCCTGGCCCAGACTGGTCATGATATACACCAGACAAAATTAAAATAACGTAAAATGGTAGTAAATAGGTTTCTGTAGTAGTTTTACACTATATTTCAGTCCTTTCTAGGAGAATATACTGCGGAGACGTCACTACATTTCAGACGAGACACACTGAAATATTACAAACATAACCTCTTGTCGTATAAGCTTATTGCATGTTTGGGTATACTTGTGAATCGTTCAGATTTCCGATTGCTAGATTTTCAACTTCTTTAATTAATTTCTACATTAATTACTACTGTTTAAACTAAATACCAGAATCTAATTCCTTTATTCACCAGATTCTGTTTATCGTCTGGTCTGATCATTTCTCCCGCCAGTCTGGTCGACTAGAGAGAGAAGATGCTGAGTCAGACTCTGGCCTCTGTCATACAAGCCAGACGTTGTTACTAGGGAACAGACGTTTGTCTGATAATGCTGCACTGAATTTTGCTTATTCTATTCACTTTCAACTCATGCACCCCCACCATACGAATTACTGATACAATTTTTCCTTATTCATTGTTTCAGGGTCAAAATCGATTGAATGACTGATAGCTTGAAATCCAGTTTTGATTAAAATATTCATCATCAATCCGCTTGTTGACATTCGAACGTTAATTTTTAAGGTTATTTTCATAAACAACAACGAAATTAGAACGGGTTTAGCTGGAATGAAAAGACAAATTTTTCACGAAATCTTTTTGAAAGAAAGTTTCCCCTATTATTTTGCTTCGTTTTGAAAAATGTCCGTACGCAATATGCGGCATGACTAATTTTCTATAACTGACTCTATTTCCGGTGGACCGTTTGGCGGAGCGGTACTTTTAGTCGAGGAGCTGTTCGCGGAAGTTCTTCTCCTGTGCTATCTTGATCCAGGCCTTCAGCACTGATTACTGGAGATGGATAATATTTGATGCCTTTCGCTCACACTCCTGATATTGAAGTCGAGGCCAACTGTTTTAGCAGCCTCATCCGCTGCTTTATACAGAAAAGCTACTTTGTCCTCTTCTTCGTGTTTCCTGACCATTTTAAGGTGCATGCTTCTGTTCACGTGCATAACTTTTCGTGACCCGATATCGAGGGATCTGAGCTCGTTTTCCGTCCATGGAACCACTCCAAATGAATAGAGTAATACCGGGGCGGCAAGCATGTTCATTGCAGTTACTTTGTTCCTCGCCGACAGTTTGGAAGACGAAATATGTCGGATAAGACGTTTGTATTTACATCGGAGAGCATTCTAAATCGATGTTGCATCCTGGATGCGGCTTTGTGGCACTCCCAGGTATGTATAGGTCTCTCCAGCGCCAAGGTGTCTTATAGCATTTCTACTGACGAGATCAGGGTCTTCGAGGATGCCATTCATTTTTTCTCGCTTCAAATTAACCTTGGCGCATTTTTCTAGCTTAAAGTCCATGCGAATCTTTTGAGTGGAATCTTTGACAATCTATAGGGCTAGATTTGGTTAGATGAGGGTAGATGAGATAGTAAATCTGATCTTCCAAAGCGGCATCAATCTCTCTATGCACCTCACGATGTGTGGATGAACTTTTAAGGTTTCCAACAGAGAGATGATAAGTCTATGGGAGGTTGCATCGAAAGCTTTCCGGTAGTCAATCTAGACCATCGACAGGTAGCCCTGGTAGGATGCTGCGTCTTCGCAGACTAATCTATCGATGAGCAGGCTCTCGCGACACCATGCTACGCCTTTCTTTGAACAAATCTTTCATTTAGGATAGCTGTGAAGATCTTATACAGCGTGTACAGACAAGTTATTGGCCTGTAATTCTTTGAATCAGACAAGGTGCCATCTTCGAGAGGAGCTCTGTGTGTCCTTCTACCAACCCCCCTGGAATAGCCTCTTCCGACTTTAGATATGAGGTGAAAATGCGGGCCAGATGCTGGTGGGTTGAAGGAAACTTCTTCCACCAGAAGGTTTTGATACCATCTGGTCTCGGAGCGGAATAGTTCTTTATGCCTATTAATACATTTTTCACCTCCTCGGTAGTGATATGTGGACTTCGCAGTCAGAGAAAAACTGTTGATTTTTTCTGACCCAACTTTCCCTCCGCTCTAAACTTCTCCTAGAGTCAGATATTCCCGTATTCTGTCAACATTATGATGCCTGTATGCGAACTGCCAGACCTTGGCAGTAAAATTCCTACCAGATGTTCTCAGATGCTATCTTGGTGCTGAGTTGATGCATTCGTCTTTTGGTCTTATGATCAGCCGTTGGTTTTGTTTTACGGTTTGCATCTGCCAAAGTTCTTGCTGCATTATACACACTGCAACTGATAGTCCAGTGGTCGGATTCTTCGGAAAAATCTCCATGAAGCTCGTCATCCAGTTCAGACAGATTTTTGGGCTTGAGAGAAACCTGGATGTTGATATTTCTCCTCGTCCTAAAGCATCGCTCTTCCTCTATTAGATGCCTGCCCGCGGTTGGCCTCTGTGTAGCCTCTCTTTCTCTATTGACGGCTTGTTCTCGCAGCGGTTAAGTAGGCCCTCGGCTTATATAACTCCTTTTCCGGAGTTCCTTGGCACGATTTCGCAAATCCTCTCGTAGCACTCCAGCAGGTCGTCCCTGAAGCGATCCGTCCACTCAAAAGGCAATGTCTCTATTCTGTTTCCGTTTCGGTTCCCATAGAATCGAACCTATTACAAAACCACCGGACGTGTCCTCAGGTTGCGGATGGAGGGCCCCTGTACCAAATGTCCTAGCATGCGGGGCTCTACAAGCATGGAAGAAACCTCTTCCTAGCTGCTCGTGGGAACATCAACGACACCACCAACCCACCAAACAGTTGTAGATGCTGTTCAAAACAATCGTACGCATAGAGCACCGGACAATGTGTCGAAAAACAGTGCAGATCACCCTCGAGTTCGGTATGCTGAAAATAGTTCAGATGGAAACACGACGACGAACCAAGAAAACGCTCTCGAAAATTGGATATGAACGGAGAGCATTTCCCCAACCGCCGCATGAACAAGTCGCAGATGAAGAGGAGGAAGCGACATTAAGACCAACCGCGAAAACCAGGTACCCCCTGAGAGATAATAGCGCTTTCAGGACAAGGAGGAACATTAACTTTTAGGTTTCTCCTACGCCCCAAGATCTGGCTAAAATGGATGCCTCCCTTCGTTAGGATATCCCAGAGAAGTCCGACCTCTGGACCATCAATAGCTCAGCGCTTGCATCAACTAAACGAAAGGTAAGCCGTTTACGGAAAGGGTCTGAAAATTCACCCACGTACTGAGGATCTATCACCACTAGGGTGGTCAAAAAAACGCTTTTCACCCTAGAGGGCAAGGCCCCCCCGCAAAAGTTTCCATTTCCGGAGAAAGAAAATTCCGAATTTCTTTTTTTTTTTGAAATTCGAATATTAACACGTGCCACCGGGCACTTCAAAATCTCATTTGATTAACATGGGGAAATTTTGGATTTTCGAAAAATTGAACTTATGTTCCAGGGTTTGATCGAAACGTGCCAAGTTTTGTAGAGATTGGAGAGGAGTACCTATGAAATAAAGCCATTCTAATAACTTTCATTTTTAACCCACCCTTACCCCCCTACAGCGCCCCAAATATGACCCACAAATAAAAAAACTACATTTTTACGTATTATTGTTACTTTGTAGCAATTGCCGCCGTCTTTTTCATACAAATAATTACTAATGGAAAATTTAAATATTTCCCATGACTCTTTAAGCAATTTTTAATTGTTTAAACAAATGTAACTTATTTAAACAACGATTTATTCCCAAAAAATGTAAAAAATAATCGTATTTTCTGATTGAAATGTAATAGTTTGTCATTGTTTGAAGAAGTAAATTAAAAAAAAAACATTATGTAATTATTTAAACAATGACTTATTGTTTATTCTCAAAATTTCTAAAAATTGACCCAGAGATGTCCAGTTTTTTCTCAAATTGGTATCCTATGCTACTTTTTGTTGAATAATTATATAATTTTGATACATATCATTTAATGTTTAATAAATTTCTATTTGTTTAAACAATTTTGATTTGCTTAAGCAGTTTTTTTCGAAAACTTTAAAAAAATAAAATGAAATAAAATACATATAATTATTTTTCTGACTGTATAGTGTATAGAAAGAATATACTAACCATTTTTTAATTGTTTAAACAAATTTAATTTGTTTAAACAATTATTTTTACACAAATATTTTTCAAATCGTATATTCTGAATAAAACATAATATTGAATGATTTCGAGGAGCAGTAAATTCTGTTTAAAACGTCGCGTCATTGTTTAAACAAT
>CAKNWW010193906.1:0-10767 GCA_932074435.1 Andricus kollari
GAAAAAAACTCTAGTATACTGAGTCTCGCGGAAATTCGTCAGTTTATTAAATTTTTGTCTGTCAATTTATTGATATTCTCAAAAATTTAGTCGCCTTTTTGGGTAAAAAATCTGTAATTCTTACTTTTGATTCTAAAATCACTGCTAGCAATTCAAAAACCCCCCTAGTAACGGGTTTGAAGAAATTCTTGTTTATTTCAAAAGCTTCGAGAATCCGAAACTTTCGAGTACTCGAATGTCTTCGAGAACTCGAAACTTTCGAGTACTCGAATTTCGTCGAGAACTCGAATGTCTTTCAGAACTCGAAACTTTCGAGCATCTCGAAACTGTTCGAGAACTCGAAACTTTCGAGTGCTCGAAGCCGTTCGAGTGCTCGAAGCCGTTCGAGTTCTCGAAACTTTCGAGTAGCTCGAAAATGACGAGAAGTTCTAAATCAGGTTGATAGGTCCCGTTCGACGAGGTGGCACGTAATAATATGTGACCCATCAATGCAGCGGCAATATAATACTACAAGGACCAGGCCAGGGTGGGGCAAGGTTAGAGAAATTTTAGTTTCAAGCGAAAAAGATATCGTAGAAGCAAAAAAAAATCAAAAAAGCAAAATCGAATTTGAATCTATCTTTACGAAACTATAATTTCAGTATGATCTGGCCATTAACTTAGGGAGATGAAACTTCTGTTAATGATTGTACATTTGAAAACATTATAAGAATATATAATAACATCGCTGCATTTCCAAATTTATTGTACAATTCTAAGCTCTTCACGGAGAAATATCGAAAAATGATAATAACCTAATCTTACCACTTATTCTCGATCAATTTTGCATAAGAGTGGGCCGAGAAAAATTAATTTCTAGCAATCAATGTCTAATAGCAAAAAAATGTTAGTTCTTCATGAGCTGAATATACAGTAAATTTTTTTTTTTAATCGATTAATATCTTTTACCTCCTAAAGCGTGTTGAAAATGGAAAAAATTGAATTTAAGCATAAACTAAAGAAAACAATCTGCCCACTGCGCTGTCACATTCTCGTAGCGCGCTGCACGCGTGGCTCGCAAGTTTGAGCGCACCTAGAACGCGCACCAGTTGGATCTCGCGCTTTGCGCTCGATAATATATTTACCTCGTGCTGCGCGCTCGTTCATTATACTTCCACCACATTTTTCAATACGACTTTTAAAATTGAAGCTCAAACCATCGACAACTGAAATTTTGTGATTGTGAATTCTTAAGAATTTGACATAGAATTCTTAAACCCTCCAAAAAGATGTCTCAACATTTTTGAAAATGCTCTAGCTTTTTGAATTTTCATCAAAAATGGTTGGCGAACCAACCTGACCTTCAGTTTAGGACACTGGAAAAGGATACCAGAGGCCAATCCAATCTGTCAATTCTTTTGAAACTTATCGTGCTAACAGACTAAAAATCTACACGCACACATACACAAAGGCACATTCGCGTTTCTCGGGTTCAGAAGGTCTCTAAACGTGGACATTTGACAAAAAAGGGGGAGAGGGCAAATTTTACACAATTCTAATACATTCTCTGATTAGAATGTAAAAATTAATTCTTACTGTCACCAATTTTATTATATAACGATGGGTCCAAATAACACCATTCCATCATTTGGTTACATTAAAAGACCTAGACGTTCATTTTTTATATTGTCTAGACAATATAAAAAAAGAACGTCTATATCTTTTTAATGTCAGAACCAAATGATGGAAGTCCTATTTTCACCAATCGATATGTAGAAATATGTGTCTGAAGAAGTTATGGAAGTACCCATTAGCGCAGAAAATTACTTAAAGAGTAAATTATAAGAAGTAAATAAATCATTTATTAATTACACTGATTTACAAAAAAAAGGTGATGGCTATTTGACAAAACCACTTTATCCTTATATATTTTGACGCGCTGAATATGAACCCGATGTCTATTTACCTCTATCACATCAGGGTCAAGGTTATATCAAGGTCATATACAGGAAAAATCGTTCAATAAACTTCAAGAACCTTTTACATATGTTTTTGGGGTCGCTAAATCAAAATCCGAAGTCCATTTACCCCCATTGCTTCAGGTTTAAGGGCATTTCAAGGTCTAATACAGGAAAAGCCGTGCAATAAACTTGAACAACCGTCTTGGGGTTGCTGAATCTCGCTTGCTGTAGTTCACCAGCGACACATCTTTTGGATTCCATTTTCTAAACTCAGAGTACCTCGCACACTTCACATTAAAATAAGGCCCCTGACAAATTGGCTGAAATTGCAATATGACATAGCTCAAAGCCTCCTGATCAAAAAATCCTAATGGGTACTAGTCCAAGAAATCAAAAGTTTTCGAGATAGGTGGGGTTGAACGCGAAAAATATAACCGCAAGCGAATCTAATGTCCCGCTTCAAACTTGAAGATGAGGTTGCCTTAAACTGACCTTCAGGGATCAAACGAACAACGGATTCGGATTCAGCAACCCCAAAAATGTTGTTGACATTTATCGCATGGCTTTTCCTGTATTTGACCTTGAAATGACCTTGAACCTGAAGCCGTGCAGGTAAATGGACCTCGGATTTCGATTCAGCAACCATAAAAACATATGTGAAAGGTTTTTGAAGTTCATTTTACGGCTTTTCCTGTATTTAACCTTGAAATGACCTTGAACCTGACGTGATGAAGGTAAACAGACCCCGGATTCATATTCAGCATGTCAAAATACATAAGGATAAAGTGGTCTTGCCTCTCGTTGTGATTTCATCGTGTCCTGTAACCACCTATCTCACAGTTTCTCCCAGTGAGACCCTGCGGTGGTTGTTTAACCTTATTTTTCTCATTATATATATATTGTAACGGAGTTTTGGGAGAAAACTCGGAAAGATGTAAGGTAACTCTCCGGGTTTTCGCCGAAACCGTACCTATCCTCCGAAGGGGAGGAAAGGACGGCTTGTTTAAGGTAATTTAAAAAGTAAACTCACCGCCCAGCCAGGACGACAAGTCTGAGATAGCGTTATACTTACCAATATTTAAAGGTTGTATGCAACCATGGTTAGCAATAATTTAATTTTGGCCGGTTTCCTTGTCATGCTTTCCGACTATTTAATAATAATACTCAGTGATCACTGAGTATTTCCGACAAAAACATGTATCAGGTCGGTTTTAAAGCTGAACACTAGTTTGACAGCTCGTAAACAACGAGCAGACGATTCAGGGCAGTGACAACTGACCGTAAACCATGGAGCCAGTACGTGAGGGTGGTACCCAATCGACACGGCGCAGCAGTCCAGCGCAAGTACCGAGAGTGCAGCACCGTCCAGGACCACTGCATCCAGCGATCACGCTCCACCGGATGGGTGGGGAGAGTAAAGTCGGCGGCCATGTTTCGCCGAGGACACAAGGTAAGCAGCGCCAATATAAGCGGCGAATACCAGCACCAAGGCGATCGTTGCTTCAGCCCGATCCAACCCGGACAGGTAACACCATTAAGCTCCACTCGCAACACCGAAGGTAATACGAAGGGGACCCAACAAACTCTACCCTGCCCCACCGTTAAACATCACTCGTAACGTGGGAGGCAGCACGCAACACACCGATCCAACCCTGTTATACTACGTGGCTAGAGTGCCCTGTGTGTTAAGGTAGTTGGAAGGCGGCCATTCTAAAGCAACGGAAAGGCAGCCATGTTGAGGTAACTAGAAGTAGGCCATGTTGTAACTAGGATCGTGAAGACCAATGGAGAGACAAGCAGCCCGGCCGACGGAACCAATAAGCAAGCAGCGATGGTACGACAACACCCATTGGCCGCGATAGACAAGCGAGCCGTTTCTACTGCAACCAACCAACAGCCTTGATGCACAAAAGCGCGGGTCGAATGGTAGGCCACGGGATGAAGCGTAGGGAAGCACGCTTCTCACGTCACTCGTTGTCTTGGCTCGGCAGTGTCCCGGTATCACCGGCAAAACCAAAAGGATTAAGGAATCTAATTGAGTACGAAGGCACATTAACGGAAAGATAAATGTAAAAGACTAAGAGGCAATGGACCAGAATGGAAAGCAGGAGCTCCCGGAATGGCTCAAAGATATGTGGAGCTTTCTATCATCGCTGTAAAAGTGTTTCCAGCTCTGGCACCGGGTGCCTACGCATAGTGCTTGTGCTTATATTGTTAGGGTATAGTGAACATTTGTGCAGGGCCTCGCTTAAGGGGACCGTCTGGGACCTCTCTCAACGCTCACCAGGACAAGGCATGCTTGGCTCAGGAACCCGACGCATAGAAAAGTTGAGACGAGCGGTGTCGTGCCCAGCTTAGGGGTCTTACAGTGGGTCCAGAGACAGTGTGACAACCTAGCCGGATCCCACCATTCTTAGGCGGGATGCCGCCATTTTTAGTTGAGATTATCTATAGTATAGTATATATATATATATACTATTTAGCTACAGTAAATGTATAAGAAAACTGAGCCAATCAGCGAGTTGTAAGTAGGTTGCCACACTGTCTCTGGACCCCCTGTAAGGGGTCTCCGACGGCCATGTTGAAGCGCTGTGGGTTTCGTTGAGGTTCACCCGTGGAGTTGTCTCGCGAATCTAATATTGTTTAACATAGAAAATTATCGAGTTTAAAGGGGACTTTCAAGTATTCAAGGGATAAATCTTGAATAAGGGTTTTTAAGATTGCACGTTAGTGTCAGTTAGCTTAACCATGTGTAAATATAATGTTAGGATAGTTATAACTTTGTACTGAAGTATTAAATAAAAGTTGATTTGTTAATTTAGTGATTTCAAGGGTTGCATATGACGGAGTCTAAGAAAATTACTATATATATATATCTCTCCCTCTCTCTCTCAAACGATCCCGCCCCCTCTCTCATGCGGGTAGGACGAGCTGGCCGACCTGCCAATACAGACTAGCCGGATCCTGTGGGGCTCGGATAGGGTGATCCCTGTCTGGTGCCTGAGAATAAAAGTAAACGGGCGTCGTGGGTTGTTTGTCCGCTGAAAGAGTGTAGCCCACGAACTCGGTTCATTCCGGGAATTGATAAATAAACGAAAACTGAGCAGGTAAGTGGTAGCCATATTATAGTAAGCAAGTTTCCAGCCTGGGCCACGCCCTGGCCAGGACGTGTTTAACCGTATTGCACAAGGGAAATTTGGACAACCGCAGGATTTGGCTGGGAGCAGGTGCTAATCTGAAAAACTGCAAGTCTCTTAGCATTTTTTTAACACGCAGGGATGCTTTTCAGGCCATTAACCAGTGAAACCTTGGCATCTCCAAGAGCGCCGATGATCAAGATGATTAGCTTAACAGAATATTCCGGGTATAGATGTCGCAACTCCCTTATAAGGTCTTTATACCTCTCAGTTTAGCGGAGCGGTATTTGGACTGATGCCGTAAGAGTGACAGAGATGTTAATAAAGCACTCTTAGTGCCGCATGACACGCTCTGCAGCTATCATCGGGAATGTCCTGGCTCAAAATGTGGCGATGGTATGCCAGAGTGGAAATGACACCCTCTTGACATGCCAAAATAAAACCCTCCGTACCCGACTTCAATCCGGGTGATTTAAGGAAAGCAAACGTTAGCTCATACGACATCGACAAATCCTCCACATTTCTGTGAAAGATGCCGTGCATCTTCTTCTCGAGGAGCTGTTCGCGGAAGTTTTTCTCCTGTGCTTTTTTAATCCGGGCCTTCAGGAGTGAGTACTCGAGATGGATAAGATTTGATGCACTTTGCTCATCCCTAATATTGAAGGCAAAGCCGAGTGTGTTGGCAGCCTCCTCCGCTTCTTTTTAGAGAAATGCCCCTTTGTCCACTTCTTCGTGTTTCCTGACCATTTTGAAAAGAGAGCCTTGTTCATTTGCGACTATATGTGCTGTAGCCAGAATAATCCTGTTGTGAAGACATTCAAGATTTAGTATTCCGCGACCATCTTGACGCCGTGAGATGTCAAGTCGCGGAACAGAAGATTTAAGGTGCATGCTTTTGTTTATGTGCATAATCTTTCGGCACCCGATATCGAGGTATCTGAGCTCGTGCTTCGTTCATGGAACCACTCCAAATGAATAGAGTACTGCCGCGACGGCAAGCATGTTCGTCGCACATACTTTGTTCCCTGCCGACAGATCGGAAGACCAAATCCGTCGGATGTGACGTTCGTATCTGCATCGGAGAGTATCCTTTATAGATGTCACGTCCTGAATGCGGCTTTGTGGCACGTCCAGGTATGTATAGGTCTCTTCAGCGTCAAGGTGTCGTATAGCGCTTCTATCAACGAGAGCAGGGTCTTCCGGGATGCCATTAAGTTTTCCTTTCTTCAAATATACCTTGGCGCATTTTTCTAACCCGAACTCCATTCCAATTTCCTGCGTGTATTCTTTGACAATGTCTAGAGTTAGATGCAGTTTCTCTTGATTTTTAGCACAGATCTTATGATCATCCATGTCAAATACATGAGTGACTTTATGCTTTCGATTTCCAGGTTTGCCGCAGAGGTACCCTTCGGAACGGTGAAGTGCCAGAGATAGTGGCAATAATGTGAAAGGTGATACTGTTTGTTTTTCCAGATGAGATAGTGAATCTATGGGAGGTTGAAACAAAAGCTTTCTGGTAGTCAATCCAGGCCATCGATAGGTAACGCTGATAGAATGCTGCGTCTTTACAGACACATCTATCGATGAGCAGGTTCTCCCGACATCCTGCTACGCCTTTCTTTGAGCCACGTTGTTCGTACATCTCTCGCCACACAGGTCCAATTGTCCGAACAATCCTATCATTTAGGATAGCTGTAAAGGTCTTATACAGTGTGTTCAGACAAGTTATTGGCCCGTAATTTTTAGGGTCAGCTAACTTGCCCGTCTTCGGCAGGAGCACTGTGCGCTCTTCTACCAACCACTCCGGAATAAGCTTTTCCGACTTTAGATATGAGGCGAAAATGTGGGCCAGATGCTGGTGGGTTGAAGGAAACTTCTTCCACTAGAAGGTCTTGATACCATCTGGTCTTCGAGCGGAATAGTTCTTCATGCCTCTTGATACTTTTTTCACCTCCTCGGTAGTGGTAGGTGGGCATCCCTTCTTAGGTATTATGAGGGCACTGCAGAGCTCCTTAAAGCTATTTATATTCTTCGAGTGTTCTTTCAGTGGATGCTGGACTTCGTGGACTTCTCTCCAAAATGCCTCGACCTTCTCTGATGTGGGCGGGTGGACGACAGTAGTTGGAGGGTCTTGGAAGAGTCGAGATGGGTCAGACAAAAACTATTGATTTTCTCTGACCCACCTCTCTCTCCGCTCTAGACTTCTCCTAGCGTTAGATAGTACTCGTATTCTGTTAACAATATGCTGCCTGATGGTCAGTAGCTTTGACTTGTTGAGTGTGTGATGACTGATCCGCAGTTCGCGTCCGAACTGTCGAACCTTGGCAGTGAAAGTCCTGCCAGATGTTATGTAGTCAATCACACACTGAATGCGGGAGGCGTACTGCCTTGCTCAGCCTATCTTTGTGCTGAGTTAATGCATTCGTCTTTTGGTTTTATGATCAACCGTTGGTTTTGTTTTACGATTTGCATCTGCCAGAGTTCTCGCTGCATTTAAACACTGCACCTAATAGTCCAGAGGTTGGGTTCTTTGGAAAAATTGCCTCGAAGCTCGTCATCCAGTTCAGCCAGACCTTTGGGCTTGAGAGAAACCTGAATGTTGATGTTTTTCCGGGTCTTGAAGCATCGCTCTTCCTCTGTTGAATACCTGCTCGCGGTTGGTCTCAGTGTCGCTTGTCTTTCTCTGTTGTCGGCTTCCATTGGCTGCGGTTGGTTAGGCGCTTCCCTTATATATCCTCTTTTTCGGAGTTCCTCCGCTAGGTTTCGCACACTTTTATGCGAAAAATGCGATAGCTCTGGGTGTTTCTCGCACCACAGAGTTCGCAGTCGCGCCATGTAAACTTTCCGTTCAGGGGCCATACTGGTATCATAGCACTCCAGCAGGTCGTCCCTGAGTCGATCCGTCCACATAAAAGTAACGAGATGCTGCCGGTAAATCGCATTGACCTCGACTTAATTGGCTCCCCCAACTCTAGGATAGTCAGTATTGTTCTCCGTGCCATTGTCGGGAGCCCTGCGCGTTCGATTTTGTTGAACCGCACTTAGTACAACTATGTTTGGTGTTATCATTTTTGTTCCCACGAGCAGCTAGGGAAAAGGGTTCATCCATCCTTGTAGAGCCCCGCATGCAAGGATAAGGCTGCATACTCTGAGAGGTCACCCGATATCCCGGAGTCACCGTGTAAGACACCTCACCCAGGTTCCACTCAGCTTTGGGCACGGTTGTCACGCCTCCGCTTAGGGGTAATTCCTTCGGGACCATGCCTGGACAGTTGCCGATACTGCTTATTAATTATTGTAACCATCTTCAGCAGAAACCTTTGGTACAGGGACCTTCTATCCTTAACCCGAGGAGGCGTTCGGAGTCTTTTTCATAGGCCCTTTGGTTCAATTCCTAAGGAATCAAAACCGAACCGAATAATTCCGGTACCGGAAATCGAACCCGAGCCTTCTGGGTGAAAGGCATATAGATATAAATATATATATATATATATATATATATATATATATTATTTATCAAAGTAGAGGGGGTACAATTTTTGGTTTTTTAAGAAAGGCCTTACATTCAAACATTTGTAACTTTTTTCCTATGCCTTTAAGCGAAATTTCACTATACATGTTTTTTATAGATTTTTTCACAAACTTTTTGGCGGTCGTAACGATTTTCGAAAAAAGTTGACATTTCACCCTAATTTTTGAGAATCAAAAATAAATTTCACTTTTTTTCAAATTTCGACACATTTTTTTTCTTCAAAATAGTTTTTAAAGAAACCTGAGATTTTTTACTATAAGATCTCTACTTTTCAGAGTGGCAAATTTATTTGTCTTCGAGTAATAGAATGATACGTAAACAAAATGCCATGATAGAGCGGCTGGCGCGCGATCTTCCCTAGTGCGCTCACGCCGAGGATCTTTGTGCAATGCTTAAGTGTCAGTTTTTTAAGTTATGTAATTTTATATGGGAATATTATATGTCTTTCTGATCAATTTTTTTGTCTATAGTTTCAACAGTTGTTTTCTATGCAGACCTCTTTTGCGGATTTTGTTTTTCGCCATTTGAAAAGATGTCGTGTTTCTCAGAGGACGAAAAAATTTTGAGTTGAAGTTTTCCATCTTGAGTGGTAATGAAAATGTAGTACTGTAATGTACCTGATGTCGTAACAGCTTTCTCAAATCTGACTTTCAGTAACTCGGTGGCTAAGGCATGATTTTATTTGCTGCTGAAAAAAAACTTCGGTTTCCTCATCTCCTGATACTCGTGAGCAGCCACCGTGTCATGAGCTAAGTCATCAGAAATGATTGCGATACTTACATGCTTGAGCTCTTCATATTTTTTATAATAAATCACCACAATGAATATTGCAGCTTGGTCCTTATTCCAGTGGAATGACTGAGCTGCATTCTGAATTAAGAACGTGTAATTCTCGGCGAAATCGAAGTAAATCAAAAACTCCCTAGGCTCCTTTGAAATAAAGTGATGAGTTTTTAATTTTAACAGCCTTTCACAGGCCTGTTCTGATGCCAATTAAGCATATAACTCGTTGACATTACAGAGTAGTAACCTTTTTTTAACATGTGAAATAGTTCCATCATCATTCTTGATCGACGAAAAGTCTTTCACCCCTGGCATCATTCGACTTATGTAATCGCGTTCATTAAACTTATTCACTGGAGTTTTAGTTTCAGGAGTCAATGCTCTTCCTCTTTTTGGATTCGGAAGCGTAAGAATTCCATGCTCTGAAACTAATTTTTTGACATTTCTTGCTTTTCGCTCTGATGTATTCAGCACCTGCATCAGTTTTCTTTGTCCCAAGATATTGGTGCAAGCGAAAAATGTTCAAATTGTTCTTGAAGATCTTTGGAGGCATTGCATTTTTCGATTATTTGACCAAGTACTTCAACACCAGCTTTATTATATTTTTTTCACACTGCAGATTGGTGCCTAAGATATCTAAATCTTTTTCGCTGTCATATAGCTGATGTTCATCATCGTCAGATATCATTTCATGATCCTCAGTATCTACCTTATCTCTACCGGAAGGTTCTGCAATATCAACAGAGTTCAAGGATGATATTCCCACTGAGTTGTTTAGTTGGTATCTACATGAACTGCAAATTTGAGCTCCTTCTGATAGTGCAGGGAATTTCAAATGGAAGTCGTGGGCAAGACCACGGAGTTTAAGATTAGTTACTTTATGCCTCACTTTTTGAAAAAAAACGTTTTTTTAGTAGCAGAAAATATTACTCAACTTAAAAAACTGGCACTAAAGCATTGCACAAAGATCCTCGGCGTGAGCGCAATAGGGGAGATCGCGCGCCAGCCGCTCTATCATGGCATTTTGCTTACGTATCGTTCTATTACTCGAAGACAAATAAATTTGCCATTCTGAAAATTGGGGATCTTATAGGAAAAAATCTCAGCTTTCTTTTAAAACTATTTAAAAAAAAAGTGTCGAAATTTGAAAAAAAGTCAAATTTATTTTTGATTTCCAAAAATTAGGGTCAAATATGGACTTTTTTTGGAAATCGTTACGACCACCAAAAATTTTGTGAAAAAATCTATAAAAAACATTTGTAGTGAAATTTTGTTTAACGCAATAGGAAAAAAGTTACAAATGTTTGAAAGTAAGGCCTTTCTTCAAAAACCAAAAATTGTACCCTCTCCACTTTGATAAATAATGATCAGA
>CAKNWW010193929.1:0-11730 GCA_932074435.1 Andricus kollari
CTGGTACATGCCCTTAAGCCCTGCCATTAAGTCCACGTATATTGACAAGATTCCTTCTTTCACCCTTTCTTCCTATAATCATATGTTGTGTGATTAACATATATGTTGTCGATCAACCTCATTCTTTTCCTAAGCCCTGTATGATTTAGTGACTTCATCTTTTTTTCTCAATTTTATTCTTTAATCTCTTCGACAAAACAGTTACATATAATTTATACAATGTTAGCATAAGCGTCACTCCCCTGTTATCTTTAACCTACTCCACTTGGCCTTTCTTCACTATGGGTACCTCTCCATACTCCATTGTCCATTATTCATCCCCATTCCTTTAGCACTTTTCCCCCGCATTCCCGACTTCATGTGAATATTATCTGTGCTAAGTGCCTTTCCATGTTTCATTATTCCTAATATCTTGACTATTTCTTCCCTTGTTATGTCCTCTTTTTCGTCTCTTTGCCTACCATATTTTTCCCAACTTTCCTCTTTATCCTCCTTAGCAAATTCATAAAGTATTTTTATTTATTATAACATCTTAATATCCTGGTTTACTCTTTTTCTTATTTCTCTCTCTATTTACAGTCCAAACCTCTTCTTTCGTTCTACCTTTCTCTGCCTCTTCTTCAAAGCTATTATTTTCCTCGTCTTTTTTCGATCACACAACTTAGTATACTCATTTTTCCCCCTATATTCTTCTTCACCATTTTTTCCTCTTCTCCGTTTTCTTAATTCCTTTCTCACTTCCTACCTCCCTTTACGCTCCTCATCCCGTCCACTTCTATACCCTTCTTTACTAACTTCTTTTTTGCTTGTACACTCTAATACTCTTTTTGTTACTTTTATCATTATTTTTACCTCGTCGTTTACATTTCCCTTTCCCATTTTGATATTTCTGACCTTATCCTTAAACTGTTCCTTTCCTTCCATTGAGCAATCCCCTCGTCCTGCTCTTTTTACATTTGCTTCCTTTTTAGTCTTATTGTTAATACTCATTTCTCCCTCTACTGTCACTATGATGGGAAAGTGATCCGAATCTACATAATTCCCTACCTCTAGTTTCTTAACCTTCTCTCTGACCTCGTCGTCCACTACCACACAATCATTTTGTGTTCCCCTCTTTCCTCCTGAACGTGTATATTCCCCTTCCTTATCCCCCTCTATACTTCCGTTTAGAATAAACCATCCCATCTCCCCATTCAGTATCACCGTTCATATATACCCCCACTATCTTCCACTTCTCTCCTTTCATATTTACCTCTTCTACTATTATTCCTTCTTTTTGCTCTTTCCTCTCATTCTTATCCTTTCCTGTTATATATTCGTTCCTTACTCCCATCACCATTCCTCCCATTGCTCTGCCTTTCTTATTTTTCCTTTTTGCATTTTGAAATTGCCATTTGTAATCTCTTGGTAACATTCCCCTTACTCTTTCCCATCCTCTTTTATCTAGCCAAGCCTCCATCATTACTACTAATACCCATTGCGCCAAATTTCTCATAAAGTCCCTATCCTTTCTCTCCAATCCTGCTATATTCCAGTAACATATTCTCCATTCTTCCCTACTTTCGTTTCTGGTCTCTTTTTGTTTCTCACTATTTCTTATTTTCCTATCTCCTGTTCCTTCCTCTCCTAGTTTCCCGACACCTCATTTTTTACCAACTCTTCCGTGTCCTCATCCCAATTCAACCACACACCTTCAATCTGTATTCTGCCATACTTAACCCACGTTCTTTGTCCATTACTTCTTTCCTCTTCCGCTATTCGCCTTAACTTATACTGCATCTTCCTTTCTACCCATGTCAAATCATCCTCTATTCTCTCCGAGCTTCCATATAACAACCTCTTCTTTGCCATCACTTCCCTTTTGTGTTCTTATTTCTTTAGTTTAACTGGTACCATTTTTTCTCCATTTTGCGTTTCCTTTCCTATACTTCGGATTTCTTCTATCTCTACTTTAGCATCTATCCTTTGTAGCACATCTTCCACTCCTTTCTTCAATTCCTTTCCTTCTAATCGTAGACCCTTTATCCTCTGTTTCTTTTTCTTTCTTCTCTCTCTTTCTTTTCTATTCTTTGTTCTATTTTTCTCAGCCTTTCCTTCTCCTCATTCCCACTCTCCCCACCACAAACTCTCGGTTTAAGCTTTCTATTTTTTTTATTCTACCTTCCAACTCCTCTACCTTTTTATTAGGCATTTCCTGCTTTTCTAGTCATTGCTCCAACGTCTGCATCCTCTTCTCTAACTTTTCCCTGACTTCTTCCCATTTCCTCATTTCTTTCTTAAGTTCGGCCATTTCCCGCCTAATTTCTTTCCTTATTTCCTCTCCCCGTTTTTCCTGCTTTTCTTCATATATCCCCATTACTTCTATTATCACCTTACGGATATCATCTAAATGTAAATTTTCTTCCGGTGGCCCCCGCTTCATTTGGGTCTTTTCCCGGTGGCGTTCTGTACATTTTCTGATTTCTTAGGGTGGATCCTGTTTCTACCTTATCCTTACTACGTCCTCTCTCCGCCATGTCCCTCTTCCTATTCACAAACCTCTCGATTGAAACAAAACTCTCGGCCCTCAATCTCTCCCTTTCTACTGTTTTTCTATATTTTCCCCTTTTTTCCTCACGCTTCGGTGTATAGAACACTTCCTCGTCAGGGTTCTCGCTAGACATCAAACTGATTTTAAGAATCCTCGTGTATCGCCCCACGTAATTTGCGTAACTTCTGTCGCCACTCTACTACCTCACCCTGCTACTTTGTCTTCTTCCGTGCTTTTCCCTACCTATCCTGCCCTGGCTCTGCTACTGTGCTGCATCCGTCTCCCCACCCTGCTCCACACGTCACACAAACTAACCTCTCAGGCTACCCCAAAACTGACTCAAACGCTTAAAATATCACTCACTTTTTTACTTCTATTATTTTGAACATTCAATCATTCACTCCAAAAACCCTTCCTTCAAACTCTGCCCATTAACTCACCTCAAATCTCACTGCACTGTAATTGATAACATTCAGCAACACACAATCACCCCCACCAAACACCTTCATGCATGTACCTATTTTCGGGTTTGGAAGAAATAATTTAGAAGCTTTTTAAGCATAGTGAAAGGATTTATAGGAATAAAAATGTTTTCTCGCGACTCCTAGGAAAATTGAAAAAGACTTTTTATTTTGAAAAATGTTAATTCGTAAGTGACTTTGTCAAATTTTGATGTATAAATAGTAATTGAACACTTAGGGCCGATTCCACCAACCGTGATTAAATTTTAATCCTTGATTCACTTTTTTTAATCAGTACATTGCGTTTCACCATCTTTTAAACCATGATTAAAGTAGTCTAATCGCCGTTTAACTCAATCGGTCATTTTTGGCCGGTTACCGACTTAATCAGCGATTAAGCGGGCTCAACGTAACCTCAAAGTTTAGTTAACGTACAGTGCGACAGTATATATGGCTCAAAATGAAATATGTTCTCAAAATATTATTTTTCCTTTTCTTTTTGCTGTAGAAAACACCTCTTCACTTAATTAATTTGATTAACGTTATTTTGGAGACGCTTCAGCAAAACAAGTAAACAACGCGTAAGTTGTGACGTACTATTTATTTGGCTTGGCGTGCCAGAGATGGCGCGCGAACACAAGTTTCGTGACTCAGCCAATCAAAATTACCGTTACAACAAAAATACGCAGAAACTAGACTTTATTGCGAACAGGGTATAACGTTAGTTAACCATAGGTTAAAAATTCATGGTGGAACGTTTCGCAAGTTAATCACGATTAAGTCGTTGATTAAAAAATAATCATGATTAGTTAACCATGGATTTAATCAGAGATGGTGGAATCGGCCCTTAGTAATTTAGAAAAAAATTGAATGATTTCAAAAGATGTTTTTTTAAGAGAAGTTTTGAAAAGATTCAAAAGTAATATGAATCTTGAAGTGATTTGAAATAATTAAAAAAAATGTACATTTTTCAGGTTTGGAACCAAAAATTTAGAAACTTTTCAAGAATTGTGAAAGGTTTTATAAGAATAAACAAATTTTCTGACGATTCCTAGGAAAATTGAAAAGGACTTTATATTTTGAAAAATTAATTTTAGGGGAATATTTAAAAAGATTTTCAAAGATTTCCAGAACTATCAAAAAAGAATCTGGGGAGGAGAACATAGGTGGAGTAGGAGAGGGAAATTTTGCGATGGGGAGGTTACAACGAATTAATTAAGTTTTTTTCTTTCAAGAAAATAGTTTCAAAAAATGATTTACAAAATTTAAAAAAAAAAATGTATTCAAAAAATCTTTTTCATTCATTTTTTTCACATCTTTTTTAAACAATAGTATATTGTGCTACGACGCAGTAAACCCCGGCTTTGACGCCCTAGGCCGATGTTTATAGTACGAGGCGTCCATGCGAGGTCGTCAACGGTTTGCTGCGAAGTGACACACGATATTTTATGCAAAAGCGGAATGGTTTTCGTATGCGAGTGTGTGTTGTGGGTGAAGCAGTAATGAGTGAAGGGGCGCCGGGGCCGGAGCCCCCGTGTGGGGTTCGGGGGGCCAAGCCCCCCGTAAGGAAAAATACAATCCTTGATCATAAGTACAACCATCATTTTCACCTTCTTCTTGCAAGTTATATTCCTTAATTTGAGTTGAAAATTCATCTCTTCGGTTTAAATTTTTCTAAACAGGGAATTTAATTATACAATTTTTGGTTGAAAATTTATCGTTTTAACTTGAAAATTCATGTATTCTGTTGGATATTCGTCTTTTTTGATCGAAAATTAATCTTCTTGGTTGAAAATCCATCTTTTTGATTGAATATTCAACTACTGCAGTTATAGATTCATCATTTTAATTGAAAATTTACCTTTTTGGTTTGTAATTAAATTATTCCACTAGAAGATTTATAATTTTAGTAGAAAATTCATCAATTTGGTTGAAAAGAACTATTTTGTTGAAAATTCTTTTTGTTTGAAAATTAGTTTGTTTGAAACTAAAAATTTAACTATTTCATTCTTGGTTGAAAATTTATCTTTTTTGGATGAAAATTCAACTATGTGGTTGAAAATTGATATCTCCTATTTAAAAATGAAAGTATTTGTTTAAAAAATTTATATACTTTGTGTAAAATTTGTCTTTTTTTTGTCGTTGTTATCAGTTGACAAAAGACTCGCGGGCTTTCGTGCAATCTTCGCGTCCCCCAAACAGGCCGGGAATGATACGAAAACCGTCCGGTTTTGCATAAAATTTGTTTTGATAAAATTTTGTTTAATAAAGTGTTTCCTTGTAGGCGCTCTGCGCCTAGTTTGACTGATATTTTTTAATTTTTCAGGGTTTTAAACAAATTTTACGACAAATTTGAATCAATATTAAAAATATTTAGAAGTTTTGAAAATATTTCAAAACATTTAAATCGTAGTGTAGTTTTTTGACGACTTTTAAATAAAATTTAAAAAATATCTAAGGCTTTCGAAAGATTTTAAGATAATAAAAATTTTTTGTTTATATTTTTCAGAAGATTTTGTATTATTTTTTATTTACAAAAAAAGATTTAAAGAAAATGTCTTAAAATATTTCATAAAAAAAAGGTTTTTGAATAATTATCCATTTGAAGCTACTCAAAATAAAAATAATTTATCTTCTCATTGAAAAAGTTAATGTTTCTAGCTTGAAATAGGCATTTAAAACATTTAACAATTTGTTGATTCACTGTTTAATTTAGAGAATTGAAAATGATAACACTTTCACTTTATCAGATTTGAAATTCTTAAATTGAAAAGTGTTAATACCTTCCGTTTGTATTTGTTATCATTGATTGTAATTTTTGCACTGTGAGCGTTAACAAGCTGGATTTCCGCTATAAATATTATATAAATGATAGGTAATCTTTACCTAAAATAGCACTGAGGATGGCGAGTCAAATCAATTTATTTAAATCGACTGCATGTGAGAGGGTTTCGTATACACTATACATTGATTAGAAGTTCCTTATTTTTGTCTAGTGAATCTGAGGTTAAGGATTTCCAGAGTGATTATTCAACAATAACATCAAACAATATTTCGACTTCCTTACACCCATTAAATTTAACAGAGATGGAAGGAGAATCGCTAAGATCTTTTAACTTTAGGAAACACTGTTTGGGAATTTGATGATCTTGTACCGATATAATTTTGGCTAACATGTTCATAATTAACTTAAACAATATACTTTATAGTTTCTTTAGACCTAATTCAAGTCTGGTTGCATAGCCTGCCCTCCATGCAACAACGTACTTTTAACAAGGTTAATAAATAATTTTGGAATAGGTTGTTAAGAGCTTAAATTGAGTCTCTTGATGAGTGCAAGAGTGGAGTTTTGTTCCAAAGTTTGTCTTACTGGTGCCTGCCTCGGAAACTTTTTTGAATATCAACCGATTGGGAGAATGGAGGTCCTACAGAAACATAACTTTTAACGATGTCAATTTTTGTATCACCATGAAGAAAAGGTTCATATTGTAAATTGAAAAACCATTGGTGTCTGACTCTAGACAATCAGGATAAATAAATTTCCAAAGCTATCTCAACTTCTTTTTTCCATGTAGAATGAGAAAAAATATATTCAGGCAAATAATTGAAAGGAAGTAATAAAATCGTGAAGGGTAGACGCTAGGAAATATTAGAAAAGTGAAATTTAGCGAGTTTACAGGTCGACAATTTTATCCGGTTCCCTCAATCTCTCTCCTTCCCGCTCCAATTTGTCCTAGTCATCGATGTTCGGTACTTGATTTCCACTGGGACCGGCGCTGATCCTCCAATAAGATACAAAGCCAATGATGTCGTAGATCGTTGCAGTAGCTTATAAACCTCTCCACTTTATCATTTGAAACGTGGAAAATATTCAGTCTGCTGGAGCGTTAGATTTTAAAACAAATAAAATGCATCCTTATTCATTCCCCTTCATACACAAAGTTTTCAATGCATACGAATCTATTACAAGACAAAGTAAGGATTTGTTTAAAATTAAAATCCGCAAAAACATTTTCCCTGCAAAGTCATTTTGTCATTTTCTTATTTTGTTTCCACTGTGACGCAAGTTCGCCCCGATACGAGAGGCCTTGAGAGGCTTTATTTTTAACAGAGCATTTTCTAGCCGGTTTGAAAGCAGAAGCGAATCGGCCCATTGTTTTCGCCCACTCGTGCGAAATGTCGAACCAGAGGTGCTAGATGGTACTCATCGCTAAAACGTTTCATACGTTTCTTCAACGAGAGGATCGCATCATGAAACAGCGAAAGGAGGTACCTACCTCGAAGAACTATGAAGCGACAGATATGGTTTATTGATTCTTTCAACCTCTTCTTCATGCTTTTCATCCAGAAAACTAACCAAAATAAATAAACATTCGCGAAACTCTTTTTATGAAGCAACCACTTAAAACAGAATCGTTTTCAAAACTTAAATCAGTTACATTATCTCCGCCGCTTTCTTAATCCTTTCCCTAATATGCGCTCTATATTCCCCCATTCTCTTGCATGATAAAACCGAGATATTTAAATTCCTTTTCTTCCTGTAACTTTTCACCTTTCCATCTCGCTGTCCATTTTTTCTTTCTCCTCCTCTCTTTCTCCTAGCTTTACTCCTTCACACCCTTTTCTCTTCATCTACTCTTTCAGCTCTGAAATAATTCTATTAAACAGGCGCGAGCCAACCAAACACTATACCTCCTCTTTGTTCTCGCACCCTAACCTTACTTTTTGTCTGTCTAAATATCGCTGGTACTCTTTGCTTACATCTTACCTTTTCCCCTATTGCTCCATAGCTTTATCTATCTCTACCCTATCCAGTAAGTCAAACGCCGCTACCCAAATCCATAAGCATTGCTATCATGCTCCCTTTCTCTTTTTTTATCCTTCTACTTATAATATAATTGAGCACCTGAGTATTATCTATCACTCCCTCATATTTCCAAACTTGATTCGGGATTTCATCTATAGCTGTTACTTTTCCATCTTTCATTGAACCTATCGCCTTCGCTATTTCTTCCCTTTCTCCCTCCTTTTGTTATTTTCGTTTCCACTCCTCCTAAAAATTACATAAAATATTTTTTTCATTCTAACATTTCAATCTCCTGATTAACTCTCTTTACATTTTCCTCCTTTCTCTCTACTACTTTCCATACTTCTTCATCCCTCCTAGCCGTTTCTACATCCTCCTCGAATCTTTTCTTCTCTTCCGCTTTTTTTTAACACATAACACATTATTCTCTTTCTTCTCTTCTCTTCTGCACTGCTGTTCCCGTTTTTCCATTTTTGTAAACCTGTTCTCTTACTTTTTTGTTCTACTTACATTTTTCATCACAGCTCCCTATTTCTCCCCATCGCTTACTTATTTTTTTTAACTCCCCAGGTGCGAATTTGGGTTGGCAGCCAGAGTTAACGGTCGGGCCGGCTGGACTACTGTGTGGGAAGGGGTCTGCAAAAATGGAGCACTGGTTAGAGGAGAGTGTAGAGGTGGAAATGCGTGAAATGAGCATGGAGGTATTGATGCATGAAAGGGGTGACAAAAGGCCAGTAGCATGGGTAAAGGGAGTGTTGGGTAGGATGGAGAAGAAGAGAATGAAGGAGGAAGAGGAATGGAGAAGGAAAGATTGTAAATAGGAGAGGAAGCAGATATAAGTAGTATGTAAATATTGTAAGTAGTAGATAAGTATTAGGTAGTAGACGCGGAAGCGAGAATGTGGTGAGTAATACCAATTGAAAGCTCATAAGCGTTCCGTGAGACCGCACTTCCACGGTAGCGTCATAATTTTATATTTCTGTTTCGATTTGTTTCAAGGTACTTAAAACACAAAATGCCACACACAAACACATTAGTATGTACGTATGGACGTGCGGTCTCCCAGATTGTACCATGCTTCTGATATATGGGTCCCTCCTCCCACTGGTGTAAAAGATTATTAATAATAAAAGTTGATAAAATGTATTAATTTCTTACTTATTCCAATGACCTTTCATATAACTTGTATACATTAGGTAACACAAACTACTTTACTTATTTAATTAGATATAAATATAGACAGTAGTCTGTGAGACCTATAGTCCAAGTTAGTGTAAAAATGAAATCACGTCCATATTTAAGGGTTAATAAAAATGTAGTGTTTCTAACGGTTGCTTATAGTTCTTCTTACATAGGGTGTCCGTTTTAATAAGGTAAAATGTTCGCTTATTAATATTAAAAGGATATCAATCAAAATCACGAGATATCTAGGTACTCACCTAAAACAGTAAAACAAATATGAAGTTTACTCATATTATTACTAGCCCAATGACTTTAGATCAAATTCGATTTAAGAAACAGAAATTTTGCGGGCTGATATTTTTTGACGCAGTTAAGTGCCCCCCGCGAAGCAGATGAAGAAATCACAAAATTGTCCAAGAAATAATTACCGGAAGTATCGGCCATCTTGGATTTTGTGTTTTCGTCGATTTGCACGCGTATTTTGCATTTCTCGATGAAAAAGGTCACTAACGAATTTGTAGAGAATTAGGTTCTCTAAAATTTTCATCTAGACGATATTTTTGCAAGAAAAATTATTCGTCGCTAGCAATAAGCAAAAAGTGTGGAAAATTAGGAGAGTTTTTTCCACTTTTCGACTACTTGTATTGAAAATAAGTGGCACGTTTAAATGGCAAAGTTGTAGGGGACTCAATTTCCAACAACTTTTGTATAAACAAGTTTTTCGTGCGACGTGCAGATCACGGTCGGGAACGCTCTCAACGCAGCTTTGTGGGAGAACTCGCGCTGTTGAACACACTCTATGTGATACCGGCAAAGCCCAAAGTTGCGACAAACCTAAGTTTGGCTAGGCAATGCGCGTATTGCGGATGCGTTTTAGGCAAAGTCCGAAATACTCTGTGATTTCGGGCTTTGCCTGGAATAAATGCAGGCAAACCTAGGTGTGCCAAATGTGCTTTAGGCAAAGTTGAAAGCAACTTAACCTTGCTTTCGTGTAGGCAACGTAAGATGTGCCAAATATGTCGTGGGCAATGTAAGAATGCACAATTGTATCATTGTACATTGTATAGTTATAATATACTGGTTAATTCTTAATGGAAGATGTCGAATTATGAAATTTTGAATCTTAAAAAATCTAGCCCACTAAACACAGAATTTTGACTACTAATTTTTTGTAATGATAAGAGAGTATATGGTATATCGTCAACAGTGATCCCAACTTTGGCATGTTCAGCTACTGCGCTTGTCCGGCGCAGCGGCCCTCATTGGTCGCTGTTCGCGCGCGATTTAAACCGGGTATAATTAACAATTATTGAAATTAAAGTAGATGATTATTATAAATCGCACAATAATATTAGAAATGACGTAGTTTGTGATGCAAGGTTAGAAAAAAAACTAATGAGTATATTTTCTTAATAATAGCATATTTTTTTTGAATTCGAGAGATAAATTTATATATTTCATTAACAAAGTTTTTCGAAAAAGAAAAATGTTTATTTAAAAATTTAAAAATATTTATAACATTTTTGAAAATTTCTATATATATATATATTTTAAACCTCATTGTATTTATATAACCTATAAATGCATTTATGAACTTGAATGTATTGTATTTCTTATTTGAATACACACATTTTATCTTGAGTATATTGTGCAATTTAGTATTATTGTCTATTTTAATTTGAATAATGGTTAATTATACCCGGTTTGAATCGCGCGCCGACAGCGACCAATGAGGGCAGCTGTGCCGGGCAAGCGCAGTAGCACAACATGCCAAAGTTGAGATCACTGATAGTCAATTTTCAAAAAATTCAATTCACATTCTTGTAACAGATTTTTGGAGTACAGTGAAGAAATTGTTTCGGGTTTCATTCCTATTTGATAGAAACCATCATGAAATCTTTTTAATACTACGGCAATTAGAATTACAATTTCTTCGGATTGAATCGAATGTGAATTTTATGATTTCTTTATGTCTTTTAACTTATCATACATTTTTCTTTAAACATCATCTCACTCACATTGTGAAAAGAGCCATTCACAGTTTCAATTTCGTTCATTTTAAATGAAGATTATATTATCACATAAGAACTCTTGTCAACGGTAGCACGCTCTCTGATGTGTTATTCACACGTCAAGATAATAATAGAAACCTTGATTTGAGAAACGTACTGAGAAAGCAACAATTTCATTCCAGTATTTACAAACTTTTGATATCGTAGGATTCGTAAGCTGCACAATTCGAAGCGAATGTTTTGTTTTATAACTTTGCCTATGACACATTTTGCACATCTAGATTTGCCTGAATTCATGCCAGGCAATGCCCGAATTCACATAGTATTTCGGACTTTGCCGAAAACGCATCCGCAATACGCGCATTGCCTAGCCAAACTTATGTTTGCGGCCACTTCGGGCTTTGCCGGTAACACATGTAGTGTGTCCAACAGCGCGAGTTCTCCTACACCGCTGCATTGAGAGCGTTCCCGACCGTGATCTGCACGTTGCACGAAAAACTTGTTCATACCAAAGTTGTTGGAAATTGAGTCCCCTACAACTTTGCCACTTATTTTCAATACAAATAGTCAAAACGTGGAAAAAACTGCGCCACTTTCCTAATTTTCCACACTTTTCGCTTATTGTTGGCGACAAATATTTTGTTTACAAAAATATCGTCTGAATGAAAATGGTAGAGAATCTAATTCTCTACAAATTTATTACTGACCTTTTTCATCGAGAAATGCAAAATACGCGTG
>CAKNWW010193955.1:0-10293 GCA_932074435.1 Andricus kollari
CAGAGCTCTCGCATTTTTCGCATCAACGTCTGCGAAACCGTGCCGAGGAACTCCGAAAAAGGGGTTATATAAGCGGAGCGCCTACTCAACCGCAGCCACAAGAAGCCGGCAACAGAGAAAGAGAGTTGAGACTCAGACCAACTGCGAGCAGACATCCAATAGAGGAAGAGCAACGCTTCAGGACCCGGAGAAACAACAACATTAAGGTTTCTCTTAAGCCCAAAGATCTGGCTGAACTGGATGACGAGCTTCGTGGAGATTTTTCCGAAAAACCTGACCTCTGGATTATTAATTGTAGTGTGTATAATGCAGCGAGAGCTTTGGCAGATGCAAACCGTAAAACAAAATCAACGGTTGGTCATAAGACCAAAAGACAAATGCATCAACTCAGCACTCAGCATAGGCTGGGCTTGACAGTACGCGTCCCGCATTCAGTGTGTGATTGACTACATACCATCTGGCAGCACTTTCACTGCCAGATACAAGATGGTATCAAGACCTTTTGGTGGAAGAAGTTTCCTTCAACCCACCAGCATCTGGCCCGCATTTTCATCTCATATCTAAAGTCGGAAGAGCCTATTCCGGAGTGGTTGGTAGAAGGGCGCACAGTGCTCCTGCCGAAGATGGCAACTTAGCTAACCCTAAAAATTACAGGCCAATAACTTGTCTGAACACACTGTATAAGATCCTTACAGCTATCCTAAATGATAGGATTGTTAGGACAATTGGACCAGTGTTACGAGAGATGTAAGAACAACGTGGCTCAATGAAAGGCGTAGCAGGATGTCGGGAGAACATGCTCATTGATAGATGTGTCTGTAAAGACGCAGCATTCTATCAGCGTTGCCTATCGATGGCCTGGATTCATTATCGGAAAGCTTTTGATTCAACCTCACATAGCCTTATCATCTGTCTATCTCATCTGGAAAACATCGTGTGATCACTAACAGTGTCACCTTTCAGAGAGGTGTGTTTAAGGGCGACACCATGAGCCCTCTCCTCTTTTGCCTCACATTATTGCCACTATCTCTCGCACTTCGCCATTCCGAAGGGTACCTCTGCGGCAAACCTGGAAATCGAAAGCATAAAGTCACTCATATATTTTACATGGATGATCTTAAGATCTATGCTAAAAATCAAGAGAAACTATATCTAGCTCTAGACATTGCCAAAGAGTACACTCAAGAAATTGGAATGGATTTCGGGTTAGAAAAATGCGCCAAGGTTTATCTGAAGAAAGGAAAACTTAATGGAATCCCGGACGACCCTGAGCTCGTCGACAGAAGCGCTATACGACACCTTGGCGCTGGAGAGATCCATACATACCTGGGCGTGCCACAGAGCAGCATTCAGGACGTGACATCTATAAAGGATACTCTCCGATGCAGATACAAACATCTTATTCGACGGATTTGGTCTTCTGAACTGTCGGCGAAGAACAAAGTATCTGCGACGAACATGCTTGCCGTCCCGGTAGTACTCTATTCATTTGGAGTGGTTCCATGGACGAAGGACGAGCTCAGATCCCTCGATATCGGGTCCCAAAAGGTTATGCACATGAACAAAAGCATGCACCTTAAATCTTCTGTTCCAAGACTTTACATCTCACTCCGTCAAGGTGGTCGCGGAACACTAAATCTTGAATGTTTTCACAACAGGATTATTTTGGGCACAGCACATATAGTCACAAATGGACAAGATCCTCTTCTTGAAATGGTCAGGAAACACGGAGAAGTGGGCAAAGGGGCGTTTCTCTACAAAGCAGCGGAGGAGGCTGCTGAAACACTCGGCCTTGACTTCAATAGCAGGGATGAGCAAGGTGCATCAAATCTTATGCATCTCGAGTACTCACTCCTGAAGGCCCGGATTAAGAAAGCACAGGAGAAAAACTTCCGCGAACAGCTCCGCGAGAAGAAGATGCACGGCATCTTCCACAGAAATGTGGAGGATCTGTCGATGTCGTATGAGCTAACGTTTGCTTTCCTTAAATCACCCGGATTGAAGTCGGGCACGGAGGGTTTCATTTTGGCATGCAAAGACGGTGTCATTTCCACTCTAGCATACCGTCGCCACATTTTGAGCCAAGACATTCCGGATGATAGCTGCAGAGCGTGTCATGCGCACCCCGAGCATTTAGGACACATACTATCTGGTTGTCCAATTCATGCGGGACGAGCTACATACAAAGGCACAATGCGGCACTAAGAATGCTTTATTATCATCTGTGTCACTCTTACGGCATCAGCCCAAATACCGCTCCGCTATACGCTCCTAGGGAAATAGAATCAATCGTCGAGAATGAGAAGTGTCGGATATACTGGAACTTCATATTCTCGACAATTGTTTCTGTTGCGCACTCGAGGCCTGACATAGTCCTTCTTGACTTCTATACCCGGAATATTCCGTTAAGCTAATCGCCTTGATCATCGGCGCTATTGGAGGTGCCAAGGTTTGACTGGCTAATAGCCTGAAAAGCATTCTTGCGTGTCAAAAAAATGCCAAGACACTTGCGGGGAAAATGCAGAAGGCGGTCGTCCTTAGGTCGCTCTGGGTCCTCAGGGTGCACGAGACTTTTAACGGATCATCGTATTGAATTCGTCGCAGACTGTATCCACCTATATCACAGTCGTGAGACGTGGTTGCAGCTGAAATTTTACAACGATTTCGCTGGGAGCGGGTGGAATTTTTCAGATTAGCACCTGCTCCCAGCGAAATCCTGCGGTTATCCTTATGAAAAACTTTTGACTATATATATATCAACTCAAGGATGACTTGCTTGACTGCTACGATGCCAGCATTATCCCTGTTCACCGAGGCTTTATGGCGCGTATGCATACTCTGTGGTGCCAAAAACACCCAGAGCTTCAGCACGTTTCGATTCAATCGTTGCGAAATCAACGTGCCTACCTCTGGAAAAATGGATATGAACGCGGAGCGCTTCCCCAACCGCTGCTAGATCAAGCTGCAGCCGAAGATGAAGAAGCGACATTAAGACCAACCGCGGAAAGCTGGCACCTTCTGAGAGATGATCACGATTTCAGGGCAAGAAGGAACATTAACGTGCAAGTTCCTCTTAAGCCCCAATATCTGGCTGAAATGGATGCCTCTCTTCGTGGAGAAATCTCGCAAGAATCCGACCTCTGGACCATCAATTGCTCAGTTTATGGGGCTGCGAGAGCTTCGGCTGATTCAAATCGAAGGCTCAAACCAACGATGGATCAAAAGACCAAAAGACGCTTACATTAACTGAACAAGAACATTGGATGGGCATGACAGAATGCGTCCCGTGTTCAATGTATGATTGACTACATAACATCTGGTAGACCGTTCACGGAAAGGGTTCGAAAGTATGCCCAAGAACTACGGATCTTGAATCACACACTAAACAAGTCAAAGCAGCTGACAATCAAGCAGCATATTGTTGACAAAATACGGCTGTTATCTGACGCAAGGAGAAGAATACAGAAGAGGGAGAGATGGATCAGGGAGAATCAACACTTTCTCAATTACCCATCTCGCCTTTTCAATGATCATCCTGTTTCTGTCAAAAATTAAACCCAAGCCCGACGAGGTAGAGACTTTTTTGAGAGAGGTGTACCAGATCCCGAAAACACTAGAGTTGAAAGAAAATACTGACAATATCATCCGCTTCAAGGAATTTTGCGACAACCACATAAAATCTGAGGATGAATGTCCATCCATCACTGCCGAAGAGGTGAAAAAAGCACTGAGAGGAACGAAGAACTTTTCCGGTGCTGGACCAGATTGTATCAAGAACTTCTGGTGGAAGAAGTTTGCTTCTACACACCAACATTTGACCCGCATATTCACCTCATTTTTAAAGTCAGAGACGCCCATTCCTCAGTGGCTGGTGTTAGGACGCACTATACTCCTACCGAAAAAAGGCAACTTGTCCAACCCAGAGAATTACAGGCCAATAACTTGTTTGAACACACTGTATAAGATCTTTACAGCTGTCCTAAACAACAGGATTGTTCGACGAATTGAGCCTGTGTGGCGTGAGATGTACGAACAACGTGGCTCCAAAAAAGGTGTAGCAGGATATCGAGAGAACCTGCTAATTGACAGGTGTATCTGTAAAGACGCTGCAGCCCATCAACGCGTCCTGTCAATGGCCTAGATTGACTACCGGAAAGCTTTCGATTCAACCTCTCATAGACTTATCATCTGTCTGTTGGAAAGCTTGAAGGTGCATCCACACATGGTGCGATGCATAGAGAGATTAATGCCTGTTTGGAAAACTAGATTTACTATCTCATCTGGAAATTATAGTGTGACAACAAACAACGTCACCTTCCAGAGGCGCTTGTCTCAGGGCAATACCATGAGCCCTTTACTTGTTTGCATCACACTTCTGTGATACCTCTGTGGCGACACTAAACAGCGCGAGCATAAGGTCACTCATGTATTTTATATGGATGACCTGAAGCTCTATGCCTCTGGTAAAGGCAAACTTCAAACTGCCATAAATATCGTCGCGAAGTATACAGGAGAGATTGGGATGGACTTTGGATTGGATAAATGTGCCAAAATTCATCTGAAGAACGGAAAGATTGTTGGCGTTCCCGAGGACCCTGAGCTTGTGGATATAGGTTTTATCAGACATCTTGACACTGGAGAGACCTATACATACCTGAGCGTGCCTCAAAGCCGCATTCAGGACGTAGCATCAGTAAAGGAGTCTCTCCGAAGCAGATACAAGCATCTTCTTCGACAGATTTGGTCTTCCAATCTGTCAGCGTTGAACAAGATATCTGCGACTAACATGCTTGCCGTCCCAGTTCTGCTCCACTCTTTTGGGGTGTTTCATTGGACGAAGAACGAGCGTATTGCCCTTGATATCCCAGGGTATTGTTCTCCAAGACTTCAAGAAATGAAGTATATTCGTGATCAAATTGTCGATTCCGTCCGAATACAACATCACTGCCAAGGAGAAAGAAAAGGGGGACAGGTATCAAGACCTTAAAAGGGAGCGGCAACAACTGTACGCAAAATATTCGGTACAAGTAATTGTCCTTGTGATAGGTGCTCTCGGATGTGCGGAACTATCACTGGTTCGTAACCTTGAATCCATACCCGCGTGCCAAAAATATGCCACGAGGGTTTCGATGGCCTTTCTACTGAAAACCGGTGTCATTCTTAGATGGCAGTTGCTCGCAGGGGGAATCTGCGGTGGTTGATAACCCTTTCTTTAAATTATATATATAATACTCTAATCATACTCTAGCTCGGACCGAACCATTTTCAAATGTGACGTTATACGAGATTACTAAACACAGCCAAGCCGGTGCTATTCTACAAAGCTGCCCAAGGTCCCGGTGTGTGTCTTAGCATTTCGTTGACACGCGTGGATACTTTTCAGGCTATTAACCAGTGAAAGCTTGGCACCTACAAGAGCACCGATTTTTAGTATTCTCCTTGGCTGTTATGTTCTTATTGGCTTGTGACGCAAATTGAATAACGAACATAGTTCTTTTCTCGAAGTCTGGCTTTGAGTGTGCGACAGAAACAAGTGGTCTTTATTTAAAACAGTTAAACTCTACTAATTCAATTCCTACAAATTATAATAAGGTATCTTGAATCCGAAACGATGAGACAAGCATATCTTTGATCGGTTTGACGACGACTGATTTGCACAAGCAAGCTGCGAAAGGTTCCACACACACACACCAAATTTGAAGAGTGTGACTCACGATAAGAATAAGAAGTATGGAAATAGAAACAATAAATATGATATTGAAATTTAAATACCAGAATTGGTATAATGAGAAATGGAACCTCATATAAAATCAATTTGTAAATAAAAATACGCCGATCAATCTTCAATTAATAAAGACAAGCTTTCAATTTAAAAAGACAGATTAAAATGATCATTCAATCTCGAACACCGTTCACCACGTGATAACCCGATATATGAGAATTATTACTCGAATGAGAGATATCATAAGTACAGAGGAGAAACGCGTAATAATCATAGAAATCAATCATAACCGATATCAGGGACGTGAAAATGCACGTGCGTATTATAATCAAAGTTTCGAGAACGATCATCAAAGACATAATTTGGAAAACGGTCGATTTCATCGCGAAAATAGGGATTGTAGTGATCAAGAGTATCAAAATTAACCTGAGGACCACGATAATTATCGAAATTATTATGGTCAAGAGAAAAGAAACTATGGAGATATAAATAATAGAAGGGAAAATTCCGAAACAAATGATCAAAAATATAGTAGAAATTCCTACAAGGGAAACTATGAAAATCGAAACAGGGGATATCAAAACCTTTAATACAATTATTATAGAGAAACTGAAGAAAACCGGAATACGGACTCGAAATATAAACTCTTTGATGATCGGAATACAAACAAAGAAAATGGCGTTTATAGGCGTGAAAATTTGTAACCAGAAGCTGTAAGTCCGGAAAATGGACAATCTGGCAAAACTTATACTTATGAAAATGTTAATAAAACTAATCCGATTAACGGGAATCCGAGGACAAACACCATAAATAAAATGGTAAACTGTATTCGGGAAGAGATGCAGAATTCTGAAGCCGGCAATGGGGAAAATGTGTCGGGAAACGCTCAAGCCTCGGTTTGGTAAAAATGTGTCTAATAGAGGAGAATCCGGGGCCAAATGAAGAAAAAGACTTTTCCAGCTGGATATGCGCAGCGATTTATTGGAAAATGATGATAATGAAATAGTAAGAAACCTCGATAAATATCCAGTAATACACACCGAAATTGAAAACAGAAAAACCAAAGCGTTTTTTTTTTTTTCACGAGGGCTGGTTAAAAATGTTCTTATAACACACCGAGAAGGGTCCGCACTTCTCGGTAGTGTGGGGATGCTGATTTCGTCACTACAACGATCTTAATATATATAAAAACACCACCCTTTCTCCTTGGCATGATTCCCCCCCGGAACCGCTTTCGCATTACTTCAGGGGGATGCCGTTCTTTGGCCGTGCCTCGGCCTTCTTCTTTTCTGCCAGCTTGGTCTTTCCTGTTCTTCTGGGCATTTTGGATGGACCTGGCCAGCTACGCTTCTAGCTTGCACGTCCAAGAGGCTTCCTCAACGAGGCCGCCTCTCGGGACGCCAAGCAACTCTTTGTTCCCGGACAATGGTCTGTCCGGGGCTTGTCTTCCTTTGCGGCGCAGAGGTAGCACTGCGGAGTGCTTTCGCACACCGCAGCTTTGTGCCCCTCTTTGCCGCATCGCCAGCATCCTTTTGTCCGGTCAGGACCGTTACAAACTGCTGCCATGTGGCCAAAGCCTAGACAGCGGTAACATCGCGTGAGCTCCATTTATTGACGTAAGCGACAGGACACCCACCCTACCTTGAGGTGTCCTGCGCTTACCAAACTCGCTGCCATTTCTTCGGTCAGTTCCACAAAAGCCTTCAGAGTTCCTCTAAAGGCCCTCTTTGTGAGACTGACCCTTATCTCACCTGCTGGCTGCTCGCCAAAATGTCTTCTGACGGCAGCCTCGACCTCCTCCGCGTCTGTGGTTGTGTCGAGGTCAAATACCTCGACCTCAGTGCGAGGGATTAGCTCCCTCACACTGCCACCTTCACCCACAACCTTTTTGATCGCAGCGGAAAGCTTTGATCTGCCATCCGCTGCGGGCCCTACTTCTACAAGGACCTCTCCGCTCCTGGTTTCCCTGACACCCTTGATTGTTACGCCAAGGGAGTCAGGTCTGACCCTTCGCTTGAGGTCCTTGAGAACCTCTGCATTCGTACCTCTCCCTCTTCCTTCTTGGGAGTCGAGGTCGCCGCTACACCGGTTGTCCTCGACTTCTTCTTCTTCTGTTGTGGCCTAGAAGCTGTCGCCTCTACGGGGCTTAGGGTGGGCTCCCTCAGTCTCTTCCCAGATAGGGTTGAGGGAGTTTCCACGGCATCTTGTTCCGTCTGAATTCCCCTACTGGCTTTTCGTTCGCGTCCTGCCTTTTTTCTCACTTCTTCCACTCTGTGGCCTACCCTCTCCTTCATGTAACTGGAGTGGCAGTCAAAGTGCGTCTCGAGCGCCTTCACATTGCGGTGAAGACGCACAAGATGTTCCTTCGCATCACTTACCCCGTCCCGGATTTCGAGCCACATGTTTCTCCGTTTCCCGCAGAAGACCTCCATCTTCCCGATGATCTCTTGGAGACACATCAGCTCCTCCTTCATTTCCTGGTACCTACAGTAGAAGTCGGACTTAGTCCTCTTCGCACCTGACCACTCCCTCAATTTCTCGATGAAACTGGGCTCCTCCGTGACGTCCAATGGACCTCCTAACTCCTCACAAACACTCCTCTCCAAGTATGTTTGGCACTCCCCAAAATCCTCGGGGCCAGCGCCGGCCACCAGGGCTTGCACCTAATCGGAACCGACGAAGAGATTGCTACTCTCTTGGGGTACATCGTTGTCAACATACTTCCTCATGACAGATTTTAATTCGGGGTTCCTTCCCCTAGCTGGTTTTTGTCCGCCCCGGGTATTTGATTTCCCCGGTACCACCGATATCTGGGAGGCGTTCCCCTATCCGCAACCTGGGGAGGCGCCCGATGGGGGACCAGCAAATCCCACACGGGAGCAAAACCCACACGGGCACACATGCGTTTCAAAAACTCTTTTTGAAAATAATTTTGAAATCCTGTAAAATTGAAACATCACATCGATGCAAATTTTAAATGTTGTCAATGAAATAAGTCACATTGAAACTTATGATGATGGCCAAAATAAATTCGCATTAACTGATGAGGAAATTAAAGAAAAAGTAGCTCAATGCACTGTATAAGAAACAAATGAAAAAGAGAGATTTTTCAATCTAATACAGCGATATAAAAACGTGTTTTCTAAGAAACCAGGTTGAATCTCAATATACGAACACGAATTATAAATAAGCGATAAAAGACTAATTTTAATGAGAACGTATGTAGGACCAATATTTTTAAGAGACTTTTCGTATTTGTCTTCGTATTTGTCAAAATGTATTCCTTTGTAATGAAATAAGATTAGTTGTAATGTCTGTCGCGTGTACCCAGATAACAAAATGCCTGCACAGTGCGAGAATTATGGGTCGCACGCGTGCGGATAAGGTCGCATTACGTGAGTTTATGTCACCACGCAGATGTGTCTTCCATGTGGTCGCAGAAGCCTCGCACGGCGTGCGAGTCACACGTGTGCAGGTAAAATGCGAGCACGTAGTGCGAGTAAAATGATTTTTACATCAAGTTGCAGAAATGAAAATGATAACTCGAAAAATACCATTCGAACTTGGCACTGAATCATGAGTTATAACAATAATATGATTTTTCGAGCCAAATTCAAATGATCTTTACAGTGGAATAATATCACTGGAATTTCTTTCACCAATTTAATTTTTGAAATTCTCCAGAAATATCCGTCGGGATCGCGTACTAAGAAAACTTATAAAAAGTAACCACATCACAAATAAAAAACAAAGAAACAGCTACGTTGACCACCATCAGTAAAGTACCAGGCTGGTGAGGGGTTGAGGGATACCTCTGAGGGCCCGCTGGTACTGAGGTTAAATCAACATGGCGTCGGTGACTGGAGGGAAAATTAAAAAAATATATTTAATACAATAATAAAATCCATAATTTTTGTTCATATTGACTTTAACATTTTATTAAATAGATATTAAAAAATAAAAACTAATTTCCAAAATAGTTTTTCACACTATATAAGTTGATGAAAAATTATTTTTTAGGAAGATACAACAAAAAATAAAGTTCTGCCCTATGCATGATTAATATTAACAATTTTACCCGATGAAAATATTTTAAATTTGTTTATTTATACTCTTAAATTACTAATAAAAATTTCCGCATGGTGTGTCGAGATAGCAGCATTGGTGCACGCAGAACGTGAGACTCACCGCGTATCAGTAAAGTGCTACGCACGATTGTTATCATTCACCATTCTCATCACAAATTGCGAGGCATATGCCTCGCACGTACGTGCCCCTCGCAAAATGCGACGCATGTGCTTTGCACCCTGCAAGCACCGCGTGCCTAGCACGCCGTGCGAGTAACGTACCCCGCACGTTTGCTGTCTGCGTACTTTTGGGCGCGAATCTACAACGGATGGCAGCGTTACAAATATCAGATCGGAGAAAAAGGATGAGAATGCAAACTGCGTTATTCGGCTCACAGAAATGAATAATAAAACAGTAATTCCATGTGTTATACCAGATGAATCACAAACGCGTACGTTTGGAAAGAATAAAAATAGAATAGATGGCTGTTGGATGCATATTTC
>CAKNWW010193956.1:0-11205 GCA_932074435.1 Andricus kollari
AAAATTCAAATTTTGAATTAATCAACGACGCCTAGTTCGAAATTTGAATTTTCCATTTTCTGCATAGTACTTTCGATAGACAAAAACAAAATAACGAGTCCTGTTGATACAAGATTAGAAGGAATTTTGTAGAACTTCGCAAGAGCTATAATTGCTCTCTCAATTTTTTTTTCGTATTTTGCGTCGTTTGGTTCGAAATTTGAATTTTTTGGGTGAACAACTTTTGTCTTTCAACTTTTTTTTTCGTACCTTTTGTCGCTTTTCCACAAATTTTTCATTTTTATTTTTAATGTCATTTTTTATGATTAATACCAAAACTACGTATCCCATCAAAAAGTGATTTACAAAACATTGGTAGATGTGTTTTAGGTGCACAATTTTTGCTTACGAATTTTTTTTCGTAGCTTGCGTCGCGTTCCCAAAATTTTAATTTTTTTTTAAATTTTCAATGTTATTTTTCACGAATGAAACAAAAACTGCTGGTCCTATCAAGAAGTGGTTATTTACAAATTTGTAGATCTTTTTTGAGAGCACAATTTTTGTTTGTTCATCTTTTTCGTACCGTGCGTAGTTTGACTATAAAATGGAATTTTTTATTTTTCATTATTTTTGTACGATCAAAATTTGAATTTTCGATTTTTCAAGAAAACGCACAAAGTTGTTATGATAATCTTGCAGGGTTTTCAAAACGCACCGTTTTTCTTTGCTTGACTTTTTTTTTCATATTGTGCGTGTTTTGGCTTAAAATTTTGATTGATTATTATTTAAATGTTGTAAATGATATAACTCTCATAATTTTCTTCATATCGAAAAAAGTCATTAGATAAATTGTTCGGCTTTCTAATTACTACGAACGGCCGTACATAAAATTTTTATATCTTAAAAAAGTGGTCTACAAAATTTTGGAAATGCTTGAACTTTTTGAATTTTCATCCGAAATCGCTGGTTAACGAACACGTTCTTTCTTTCAGGACCTAAAGAAAATTATACCAAACATCAATTTTTTCGAGAGTTATGGTGTTTACAGACGGGCGGCCGGACGGACGGACAGACAGACAGATGCCATCGCCAAAACTTTATTTTCAGCTTCAGGCGTCTCAAAACGTGGAAATCCGTTGAAAAACTGAGGTGTCGAATTACGGACAATTCTAACACTTTCTCAATCATAAATGATGAGAATGTAAAAATGTATTACAGACCAAATGATCATTTCGTAAGAATCATACTTTTGCATTTATTACATATAAATCATATATATTACATTTTACACATTACATATACATTTATATTCAAATTATTTTAAAGTATGATTCTCCTTACTCTCATTTTAAACATTTTAAGAAAATAGGTTAATGTTTTTTAATTCGCATATATCAAACGTTTAAAAAAATGTTGAGCACTTAATAATAACTGATCCAATAATTTATAATCATTTATAATAATTATTGGTTATCATTGAATATTGCAAGCAATATGTTCTTTATTCATACTTTATACCTATCTTCGATGTGTAGTACAGGCTTCGTATCAGACAATATATGGCGAGGTTTCTTCCACGACGTGGGCGTTTCGAAAAGTGCGCGTAACAGGACGTGGAAAGCACATAGATATATTAAAAATTCCTAGTCGTGGAAAGCACCATCTTATATCCAACGGTGCTTTCCAAGTGACGTGGAATCGACCGCTGGATATAAAATTTTTCCACGACCGTCGTGGAAGGTACCAAACGTCGTGGGATCAAATACACCGTATAAGAAACAGTCGTGGAAACGACCATTGTATACATATACATATACATATACATACACACACACACACACACACACACACACACACACACATATATATATATATATACATATACATATTTAAAAGTTTGTTATTAGGACAAACGCAGGATTTCGCCGAAAGCGGGTGCTAATCTGAAAAATTGCACCCGTTCCCAGCGAAATAGCAGTGACATTTCAGCTGTAACCACGTCTCGCGACCGTGAGATAGGTAGTTACAGTCTGCGAGGAATTCAATACGATGATCCGGCAAAAGTCTCGTGCACCCTGAGGACACGGAGCGACCCCAGGACGACCGCCTGCTGCATTTTCCCCGCAATTGTCTTAGCATTTTCTTGACACGCAGGGATTGTTTTCAGGCTATTAGCCAGTGAAGCCTTGGCACTTCCAAGAGCGCCGATGATCAAGACGATTAGCCTAACAGAATATTCCGGGTATGGCCGTCGCGAATCCCTTATAAGGTCTTCAAACCTCTCTTTCTTTCCATTCTCCGTGGCTATAATGTTTTTATAAGCTGGTGCCGAAAATGCGATAACGAACATGGTTCGTTTCTCGAATTCAAAAAGAAACATGTCAGGCCTCGAGTGTGCAACAGAAACAATTGTCGAGAATATGAGGTACCAGTATATAGTCTTGACATGGCAAAATAAAACCCTCCGTGTCCGACTTCAATCCGGGTGATTTAAGGAAAGCAAATGTTAGCCCATACGACATCGACAGATCCTCCACATTTCTGTGGAAGATGCCGTTCATCTTCTTCAGTCATGGTATCCATGATAAAATTTTCCCTTCTAACCAGGAAAGGTGAAAGACTGATCGACTGTGGAAAACTGCATCCTGCAGGTCAGTTATCTTTGACATCTTGTTCAGAACAGTTCTCTGTATTTTTGAGTGGCGGTATATTTCTGTCCAGTGACTATAAGGATAATCGTTGGACTAAGCCTAAAGTAAGTCATACATTTTAATATATAATGCTCGTTATAAAAGGTATATACTAAATTATATTTCAATGTAGAAAAAAACACTCACAGAAACAGTTTATTTTTCATTTGAATTATCACTTTATTTTAGAATGCTCATGAAATAAATGATTTTAATTGACCAAAATATTGCCGTGGAAGCAAAAGATGTACTCGGAAGTACACTTATTTTCGCCCTAGTAATTAGAGTTTCTGGAAAGGTAAAACTCACATTCATTTTTCCTTCATTTCATATTTATAAGTGGGAATATAAAAATATATAAATGAATATATAGTCTAATGTATAAAAATATATAGTTAATTCTATTTCATGCATTGCAGGATGATGATATTGGATTCGCCACTCACTCCAGAAATGTAACAAAGGACAGCTAATGGACGAAAAATTAAAAGATCCACTAAGGTGACAAATCTCATCAAGGAGATAGATAAGTTCCAGTCAAGCGAATAGCTTCATGAATCCACTGATGATCATGCGTCAATATTTAGGTTCGTGAATGGAGTGTAAAGTGCCAAGGAAATTTAATAAATGATTTAATACGACATTTTTACTTTTTAAATGAAAAATTCTCAAAAATTTCTTTTTAGGGTAATAATTCCTAAATAAATTAGGAAATCTTTCCATATTTATTTTTGGGAAAATTTCCTAATTTTAAAGTAAAATTCCCAAATAAATTATGAAATTTTTTTAAATTTATTTTTGGTAAAATTTCCTAAATTTAAAGTACAATTCCTGAATAAATTAGGAAATTTTTCCAAATTTATTTTTGGGAAAATTTCCTACTTTTAAAGTAAAATTCCCAAATAAATTAGGAAATTTTTCCAAATTTATTTTTGGTAAAATTTCCTATTTTTAAAGTACAATACCCAAATAAATTTGGAATTTTTCCAAATTTATTTGCGGGAGAATTTCCTATAATATTGGGCATGTCGCGTTCCAATATTTTTTGGGAAAAATCGTGAAATAATTGTTTACAGTGTACACAAATAGGTGCAGTGTATGTGTAGCGGGCGTAAAGTTTCATGTCGGCCCGGCTGCGGAGTGCACATTTGCCAACGTCACTAGGCTGAACGAGGCCACATTACGCCTGCTTCACGTGCACAAGCTACGAAAAAGCATAATAAGACAAAAGTTAATTACCCAAAAAAGAGCTACCAATTTATTATTAATAATTGTTTGATAGGATGCGTAGTTTTTGCTTTATTCATAAATTAAAAATTAAAACAAAAAAATTAAATTTTTGGACAAACGACACAAGCTATGAAAAAAAATAATTAGACAAAAGTTGCTCTTCCAAAAAAGAGTGAGAACTCATCCAAATTTTTCATCTATAATTTGTTGACATCACGCGAATATTTTCTTTTAATTGTAAAAAAGATGCTTGAAAAAAAAATTAAATTTTTGGAAAAACGACAAAAGAGACGAAAAAAATAAAAGGACAAACGTTGCTCGGCAAAAAAATATCTACAAATTTGTTATAAACACTTTATATAAAAATATATTAAAAATAACAAAATTGACTTCTTGGAAAACGGAAACAAGCTACAATAACATATTATTTAATAACATTTTTCGCCTAAATTATATCTGGAAATTTGCTTAGAACGATCTTAGGAAAAAACGACACAAGTTGCAATAAAATGTTTAGTAACAAATTTTTTTAGACAATATTTTCACTTTTTTTCTTTATAAAAACAAGACAATCAAAGTGCTTTTGTTTCAATACCAATGCATACTATGAATTGTAATAGTCAACATTTATTCGAATCTCAGGGTAGCTGAGAATAAAATTTAATGCAGAATAAGAAAAAAATATTAAAGTGATAATTAAGAATAACATTTGGACTTTATTTCGCAATATCTTAATAAGCAGCCTGACAACGGGGTACATAAATTAATACAATAAACATTTGATATAATAAAGTTGAACATAATGTAGAAAAGTTCGCATTTTCGACAACATTGAGTGCGAAGCACGAGGTAAGTGATGAGAATGTACTCGTTAAAGCCGAAGGAGCTTTAACAAAAGAGAATTCACAATCACCCAATTACAGTTGCCGATGCTTTGCTCTTTAATTTTAAAAGGCCTGCGCACAAATGTCGGGGAAATACAAAGACCGAGCGCGAAGTGCGAGATAAATATATTATCGAGCGCGAAGTGCGAGAACCAACAGTCGCGCGCCGTAGGGCCGCTCAAACTTGCGAGCAAAGCGAGCCGCGCGCGATGAGAATGCGTCCGCGCAGCGGGCATTTATTTTTTAACACCTGAGAATTATTAATGACTTGGGAAAATGTTTGATAACCAGGAAATGGCCAGAAATTTGTTTTTATTTTTAGATGACACCCTGCGAAATATTTTAGATTTATACTCAGAATTTTACTGTTAATATTGTACAATAATTTTGAATTGATAGTTTACATAATTCAACAATTTTAAATTAAAATCCTTCAAGATCTGTAATAGTTTCAAATTTAGAAATTCAAAATTCCAGGACAATGTCACTATCAAATTTGTCAAAATTGCAAAATTTCATATTTAAAGCCTTGATATCTAGTTCAATATGTAATTATTGAAAAATGATAATTTGGTTCGTTTCAATTTTAATTTGTTTTAAGCTTAATAATTTTAGATAAAAATATTCAAGCCTTCAAAATCAGAAGATTTTAGAACTAGGCATTGAAAATTATGATCCGCAATTATTTATTTTATTAATAAGAGTTAATTAATTAACAAGATTTAATTCGGTATTTTCCTTATCTTTACAGATAAGTGTGATGCGACGATTGGCAGCATACCCTGGAATACATTCTTCACAGGCTTTCATTTGAAATTTTCCTCGGAATGTTAAGAAAAATTTGGTGTTCTCTTGAAACGTTGCAAAATTACAGGGTATTGTAAGGTCGAGTCAGTCCTTGAATTGTTTCTGATTTAAAAAAAAAACTGTAAACGGAAAGTTAAAGAAAATGAATAAGGATTTAAAAACATTTCAACAGAGAATGCAATTTTTTTCAATATTTCTGCAAAAACGTACATGGATTTTATTTTGAATAATTAATTTCACGTTTTGAAGGTTTCAGAATATTTCAAAAAATAATCTGAAAGTTTTTAGGCATCTTTCATAGGTTTTCAGGATTTAAAAAAATTGTAGTAATAATGTACAAGAATTTGGAAGATTTTAAGACATTTTATCAGTTTTGCGGGACTTAAAAGAACGTAAGGAAAGCTTTGAATTATTTCAAAATATATTACGAAGTTTTGCAAGTTTCGTAAAGATTCAAAACTAATTTAAATTTTGAGATTTCAAAAGGTTTTTAACAAAATCAAGAGTTTTTAAGATTTTGAAATAAAATTCAGAAGCTATTCTACAATTTTGCAACGTTACCGAAGACTGCATTCCAGGGTGTGCTGCCAATCGTCGCATCATACTAATCTGTAAAGATAAATAAAATGCTGAATGACCTCTCATTAATTAATTAACTTTTAATTATAAGATAAATAATTGCGGATCATAATTTGTAATGCCTAGTTCTAAAATCTCCTGATTTTCAAGCCTTGCATATTTTTATTCAGAATTATTAAACTTAAAACAAAGTAATACTGAAACCAAACAAATTATATTTAAATCATACACATTAAACTGGATATCAAGGCTTTAAATATGTAATTTTGCAGTTTTAAAGAATTTGATAGTGAAATTGTCCTGACATTTTTAATATCAAACATTTTCCCAGGTCATTAATAATGCTCATTTTACATAGAGTGATCATGAAGAACCCTATTGTAACTGTAGTGAAAACAACACTTTTTAAATTTATATTGAAAGATTTATAAATTTCCGAATAAGATAGTGTCCGCTCGAAACCTACTGAATGCTTTTTTTCACGAATAAATAATGAAATGTTGATTTTTTGCTTGAAGGTGTTAAAATAAATCTAAGCAATTCTTTCAGTAAAAATAAAATAAGACGCCGTTCAAAATTCTGATAATAAAGAATGTGAACATTTAGAGTTTACTTAGTCGAAATAAAAACCTTGATAATTATATGCTTTCTAATTGGAAACTGTTAAACGCGGCTCGCATAGTGCGAGACTCTTTTATTGATAGATTTAAAATACTCTCGCAGACGACGTTTATTTATTCAGTAGGCGACCTTCTTAAAATTTTAATAACTATTAGATAGCGTAAGAGCGAGAGAGGAAATACCGCGCCATACCGCGGTGGAAGAAGGTACTATGCGTCCTCACGCAGTGACATTAGACCTTGGAGTAAGAGAGAGAAGCACGCCTCACCGCGGCGGAAGCAATGTGAGTAGAGGCCAAGGCCGCGAGTGCAGCGCCCGCGAAGCTCGACGCGCGCATCTCCCTCCAACGATTTTCTACACTCTCTGCAAGACTCCCACGAGACCTCCCCGTTAAAAGGTCGCGCACTGACCCAGCACGTTCAGTTGTTTGGGAGTTGGTATCCAGCACCTCTAGAAAAAAACTACAGCTAGAAACTAGCCCTACTATAGGTTTCAAAAATGCTGACGTCTCTACAAAAGTTTGAATAAGTCAGTGAAAAAAAATCGCTGACGAACGTAACAAACTTCATTGCAAAGCTAATTTTATTGCAAACAAAAATGATCTATTCATGACACCATCAGACGTTACTTATAAATGAAGTTACAGTTGAGTGAAGGTACAAAAACACGGTCAACAGCGTCAATTTCACGACAGTGAACTTTAAAGCGTTAAATTTGGTTGAAAAATCAGTAGAAATGAGGTGTCATAAAAATTAAACATTTTTACTAATTATAGCTTACAGAGTTAATTGTAGAGGAGGACCTTATCTAAGCTCCAAATTGTGATAAAAAGCTCAGGTAAAGCTTGAAATAAGTAAAAAATTCAAATAATACAATGAAATAAAAAATAAAGTTTTAAAATGATTAAATAATAGGTTATTAGCAATTATTTTTTCTACGTTTTTTTTCTGCGCTCATAAAAGGAGTCATCAGTGTCAATTTCAGTCGAAGGTCAATATTTGGTACTTTCCCCCAGCTACCTGATGACCGTAATTTGGGGAAACTGAAAAAAAGCCAAAGGCGTAGGAAACATGAATTTAACTTCTGAGGCTGACAGTTCCACTCTAGGAAAATAAGAAATTTTTAGAGGAAGATAAAAAATATGATTGGAGAAAAATGATCGAATAAAGTGAAAATAATTAAATACCGACAAATCAAACACTTGAGCAATTCCAGGTCAACTCATCTGAAGAATTTCATCTACTGTTAGTAATTTTGATGAAAAGTCTTGTATCCGTTTTGTGAGGTGTTTGAAAAAAATAATGAAATGATTATTGAAAAATTAAAAAAACTCATCGAGGACTCGGAAATTCGTACAATTTATCCTCACGACTTTTATCGATAAAAAGACAATCCTCAGAGTTATAGCATTTGCAGGATAGAAAAAAGCAAGCGAAAATTAAAATTGTAAGCCAAACAACTGACGATATGAAAAAAGTAAAGAGGAGAAAAATGTTGCTTTTTGAAAAATCAAAAAATTCCATTCCGCAGTCAAAGTATTTTAGATACAAAAAAAGATAAATCGACAAAAATTATGTACCCAAAAAACATCTACCAATTTTGTACAAATCACTTTTTGATACACTGAAAAAAATGGATAGTTGTGACAAGAAGCTCTTTATTAGTAGAGATGGTATTAGCTGCGACAACCACTTCGACGGTAAAAGTAACTAACCAGTTTAGTGCGGCAACAAGTCGCTGTTAGTAGTCCTACGTAGGTTATATTAGTAACGATAGCAATTCTAGTCACAACAAATAAAGTAGTCACATTTACCACCAATTCATTTTCCAAGAAATAAAAGTAGTAAACGTTACAAGTTTTCCTCCTTGGTGAAATTGGCAGAACTGAAACCTGAGCAGTGCTGCCAACATTCGCACCGAAATATCGCGCCATGTTCTCGATCGTCGCCATTTTCATCTTAACCTTTTTGTGTATTGTGCAGTACTGAATACCGTGAAGACTATCGCAACGATCTAAATTTTCTAATAGACTTACTGCACTTTTAAATATTCCAATAATTATAGTAGTAGTGCTTTATTTGTTTGAGAATAATTCGATTCATACAAATGAGTTACAATTCAATTCTAAAACCGTGCTTATAATAAAGGAGGGTACCGAAAATTGGCCCCACGCCCCCACTAATGAAACTGGTACTAAATGAAAGCTCTTGTTGAGTAGATCAAACTTTACAATGGTCACAACGTTGTAGAATTTAGCCTTCATACTGTTTTCTGCCATTCAATGACAAAACTCACACTAAGAGTAAAAATAATAGGTGGGGTAGAATGCGTCAAGTGTCCCCACCTAAACTAATTGTTTCTCTTCCATCGTGTTGAAACATGGCTGAATTATAGTCCTAGTGGACGTTTATCAATTCACAAAACGATTGGTCCATTTATTAAGCCGTTGTCAATATACAGGGGCCCGAAGTTTTTGAATTTTCAGGTGCTTTTTCAACTAATCAATTTTGATTTTTTGAAAAAAGTCAAAAATAAAAATGAAAACAAAAAACTGTTATAATGACCTTAAAGGACATGAAAAGATCTTTCCAAAACACTGTAATAAAAGTACACTCATACATCCCTGAAAGAAGTTACACTAACGTGAAGGTGAAAAAGCACCTGAAAATGTAAAAACTTCAGGCCCCTGTATATTGACAACCTCTTGATAATTGGACCTGGCGTTTTATGAATTAATAAACATCCACTAGGACTATAATTCCGAGGGGCTATTCACTGAAGAATTCTCTGACGACCGTCGACTAACTTATCCGAAATCCTCAATTCGTCCCTATAGTCGTCAGCGGTCGTCAGTCGAAGTCAGTCGAAGTCTTGGTTAGTCTTCGGTAGTCTCTGAGCATTCTCCCGTACTTCGTTCGCATTATCGTTTGTACTCACGAATGAGTAAGTCACTGGTCGTCTTTAGTCGTCTCTGGTCGTCACTACGGTCTTCGCTAGAGTATTCTCAGTAGTCTTTCTGGAAGTCGGGCAGTACTTGATACAAGGACTAACATGAATTCTGAGTGAATAGCCCCTCGTATAATTCAGCCAACTTTCAACACGATAAAAGAGAAAAAATCATTTAAGGCGGGGACAATTGACGCATTCTGCCCCACATATTACTTTTACTCTTAGTTTGAGTTTCGACATTGAATGGCAGAAAACAGTATGAAAGCTAAATTCTACAACGTTGTGCCCATTGTAAAGTTTGATCTACTTGGCAAGAGCTTTCATTTGGTACCAGTCCCATTAGTGGGGGCGTGGGGCCAAATTCCCATGTAATCTTGGTACCCTCCTTTCTCATTCATGAAGCTTACTAACAAACATAATAATTTTTTTGATAGAATTTTTTTCTGGGTTATCAAGAATATTCAGTCAGGCATTCCTTATCTCACACATATACATACTTTCGCTTATACATGAAAACCTTACAGTTTAAAAAAATTGACATTCTACTAAAAGTGATACACAGGTTCTGTATTAAAAATATTCTCATGACAGTAGATACAATAACCATCAACATTCAAACTGCAGGTTTTATTCATGATTATAAGTCTAGGTATGAACTTATTTATTAACCTTAATTGTGGTATAATTCTGATAAAACGAAGTGGTGTTCTTGACAGAGTTAAGTATTTCTGAGGTCCTTCTCGCAAGGTTAATTGAGGGTAAAGTATTAGAGCAGAGGACGAGTGGGCTCGCTGTAAATCTTCTAGATATAATATTTTATCATAAGCTCTTATCCATGCCGATTTATTCTTTTGAAGAGATGCAAGAGAAAGAAGTTCCCAATCGCCCTCTATCCCAATCTTTTTAAACATACTTCTAACCAAATTATAGTAGTTTTTCATTAACATCCAAATGGGCATGCGGGTGTATTTTGACATAACGTCTTATCAGGACCTGGTCTCTATAGGAAGTCGTGAGGACGCTCTTGTGTCCACTTATTACAAATTATAGTGAAATCTACTATAATTTCAACATTGAGAAGTACTAACTTCGCAGTAGCCTACAAGCCATTAATTTTAATAGTAAAATTTTCTAATTTTATTAGTGAGGACTACTAATTTAAATAGAGAAACTCGATAATTTTAATAGTAAGGACTACTATTTTAAGTAGTAAAACTTACTAATTGTAATAGTGAGGATTACTACTTTAAGCAGTGAGATCGACTAGCTTATTTGTAAGACTAACTAATTTAATAGTAAGACTTACTAATTAAAGTGGTAAGGCTTACTACCTGAAAATAGTATGTACCATCGAAAGTTGTCGCGACAAATAAAGTAGTAAGGAAAACTACTACCAATCTTGCGAATTGCAATTTTGAGGATAAATTCAGATACTATTGACAAGTTAATACACAAAATTTCATGAA
>CAKNWW010193969.1:0-11151 GCA_932074435.1 Andricus kollari
CACCCATCCCCCACAGCCAATATAAGAGCGCAATTAAAATGCCGCGCTAGCGCCACTCAACGGCAACCGCCGATAAATAAACTCGCCCTCTTTCTCGCTCTTCCGGCCTTGTTCTCCAGCCGCCTCTCTTTTTCTCCAGCAGGAGGTGAATAAGTGTGCGGAGGACTGCTCGGAGGACGATTGTGTCGCGGTAGGGGGATGGCGCGGCGGAGGGCTGGAGGACTTGTGTGTATGGTTCTGGTCCCACTGGTCCTGGTGCTGCTGTTGGTGCTCTCTTGCCTTCTGCCTTTGGCACTGCTCACAATAAAAAGGTGGAGACGCCGAGGCTCTGCGGCCATGTTCCTCATCCCCGTGTTCACCACTCGCAAGCTCACCTACACAATACACACATACACATACACACTTAGCTGAAAAAGGGCCGCGTAATGTATGGCCGCGATCTAATTGTCGGAATTATCCAAGCCGTATACGTACACAAGGTGGTATCAAGAAAATGGCGGTTGATGCGCTCTTCTGCGAGTAATGGCAATACGGTGGTCTGATCCTCATTGTTGTCAAGAATTTTTTCTACTTGGAACCAATAATCATTCTCGAGGCGAAGAAAAAAGTTTACTTCGAGTTAAAAAGTTGACTGTGACAGGATTGAACAATTTTCTAATTGTTTTAAGCATACTATTTTATTTATATGCATATTAGAGTGATTTATTTTATAAGGCAAAAAAACATCTGTCAAATCTAAACGCACACACGTTCTGTTGGTATCCTATTGGCATCAATTGTAGTTTATGTGGCAAAAGTGAAAATTTTCTATTTGAATGCCTATAACAGATAAAATATGTTTTAAGAATGTATGTTTGGAGTATACATCAAGAATTTTATTCTTTATTTTGTATTTAGGATCTCTTAAAACTGTTTTCCGATTAAAACCAAAATCTTTGCACAAACCGTTTTTTGAAAAAATCCATTTTTAATGTAAAAACTCAAAATTTCCAGTTTTGTAGAAAACGAAGTGAGATATGAAAAAAGTCAATCAAGCGAAATTGTTTTTTGAAAACCTTGATTTTTTTATTTTAAGAGGTAAAAATTAGATTTTAAGAGTTTTATACGAGCGAAAAATCTATAACAGATAAAATATGTTTCAAAAATATATGTTTCGAGTACGTATCAAGAATATTATACTTGGTTTTCTATTTCGAATCTTCCAGAACTCTTGTTTGAGAAAAACCAGAACCTTTGCCCTAAATGTTTTTGAAAAAATCTATTATTAATGTAAAAACTCAAAATTTCCAGTTTTGTAGAAAATGAAGCGAGATATGAAAAAATGTCAATCAAGCAAAATTGTTTCTTGGAAAAATTTCTACCGAAAATTCTTCTCAATATTTATTAATCTCATTTTATTTGTTTGCAAACACCTCGATTTTTCGATTTTAAGAAGTAAAAATTAGATTTTCACAGTTCTATACGAGAGAAAAATCTAGAGTACATAAAGCATGTTTCAACAATGTATGTTTCAAGTATGCTCACAAAATAATTATTTTATTTTGTAGCGGCGATCTCTTAAAAGTATTTTTCGATGAAAACCAAAATCTTTGACCAAACCGTTTTTGAAAAATCAATTATAAATTTAAAAACAAAATAATTTTTCAGTTTTTCTCAAAGATGAAGCTACATATAAAAAAAGTTAATAGAGCAAAATTCTTCCTTGTAAACATTTCTACAAAAAAAAGCTTCCTTAGTATTTAATAATATTTTTTCGTTTCTTCAAAAAACTTGATTTTTAGATTTTCAGAGGTAAAAAATTGGTTTTTACAATTTTGTTAGAGAGAAAAATCTAGAAGAGTCTCTTCTAGATTTTTCTCTCGATAAAGTATGTTTCAAGTATGTATCAAGAAAATGTTTTTCTTAATTTTGTATCCAGGATATCTTAAAACGATTTTCCGATAAATACCAAAATGTTTCCCCAGACCGTTTTTGAAAAAATCTTTTTTATTTTAAATTGAATTTTCCAGTTTTTTCCGAATACGAAGCGAGATATGAAGAAAAGTTGAGAGACCAAATTTTTTCCTTGTAAAAATAGCTACGAAAATTGTATCCTTAGTATTTATTAATCTCATTTAGTTTTCTTTGAAAAACTTGATTTTTCGTTTTTAAGAGGCTAAACTTGGTTTTTTACAGTTTTATAGTAGAAATAATCTAGAACAGATAAAGTATGTTTCAAGAATATATGTTTCAAGTATGTTCAAAAAACCGTTTTTGAAAAAACCCATTTTTAATTTTTTTTAAATAGAATTTTTCAGTTTTTCTCAAAGACAAAGCTAGATATAAAAAAAGTCAATAAACCGAATTGTTCCTTGGAAAAATGTCTACAAAAATGCTTCTATAGTACTTAATAATCTCATTTCATTTCATCAAAAAACTTGATTTTTGGATTTTAAGAGGTGAAAACTTGGTTTTTCACAGTTGTATACGAGAGAAAAATCTAAAACAGGTACTGTATGTTTCAAGAATATAATATGTTTCTAGTATGCGTCAAGATTTTTTTTTGATTTTGTATCCAGAATCTCTTAAAACTATTATCTGATAAATACCAAAAAGTTTGCCCAGACCATTTTTGAAAAAATCCATTTGTAATTTAAAAAACTAGAATTTTCCAGTTTTTCCGTAAACGATGTGAGTTTTTGAACAAATACATTTTTGATTTAAAAAAATCGAAACTTTTAGTTTTTCTCGAAAGCGAAGCGAGATATGGAAAAAGTCAGAATAGAAAAATTGTTCTTTGAAAACATGTCTACAAAAATACATTTTTAGTATTTATTAATTTCATTAAGTTTCTTTGAGAAACTTGATTTTTCGATTTTAAGAGAAAAATCTAGAATAGATTAAGGATGATTTAAATAACCCTAGTCAAGTTATTTCTTCTTAAAAAATACTATTGTTTATATCTGTCTATGATTACAAAAAAAAATTTTCAGCGTTTGAAAAGTTTCCAGTTTCTCGCCGCTTAGCCAGAAAAATGTGGTGGTTATAGAATCCGACCCTCAATTTTGTTCTCTTGACTTTCCTTCATTCGTTTCGTTTTATAGCAAAAGGGGAAATTTTGATTTCTTAAATTTAAAAATGTATTCTTTCAAAAATGGACCCGGGCACAGAGTTAGTTTTTTATCAGAAAATAGTGGGAAGGCGCCCCACACTGGGGATAGAGCACTAATTTTGTTCAAAACCACTTAAAGGTCACAAATTTTGACCCTGAACATTGAACTCGAGACTCACGTTTCTGAAAGCAACTGACCCAAATCCCAACCAATAAACCCTAAACCCATATATCCTTAACCTATAAATCCCTAATCCCATCACCCTAAGCCCACTAACCCTAAAACCATAAACCTTAGAACCATAAACCGTAAACCCATGAACCCTAATCCCATTAACCCTAAACCCACTAATCCTAAATTTACAAATTTCAACCCATAAAGTCTAGACCCATAAACCGTAAGCCCATAAACCATTAACCAACTAACCCTAAACCTACTAATCCTAACCCATAAACACTAAACCCACGAACCCTAAACTCAATGTTGAAGTATTTTTTATATAAAATTTCATAATGCATCACCCGCTTTGACAACAGATTTTAATTTTTTTTTTAATTTACTTTATTATTGGGTTTTTAAAATTTATTATTTCGTCATTTTTGTAAATGTATCGTATTTTTATTATAAAAATTCTAAATTCTGGTCAATTAGAAAAAATACACACTGTTATACTGTTTACGGTTTATGGGTTGAGACTTATGGGTTTGAATTTGTGGGTTAAGAGCTTAGAAGTATATATAACCTATACAGGATGTATAGGTTAACATTTATGGGTTTAAAATTTATTTGGTTGTTTTTTGTTTGGCATTTGTAAGTTTAGGGTTTATGGTTTCAGGGTTTAGGGTTTATGGGTTCGGATTTGTGGGCTTAGGGTTTATGGGTTGGAATTGGTAGGTTTAGACTTTTGTTGAGATTTGTAGTTTTAGGGCTTATGGGTTAAGGGTTTGGGGTTTACGGGTTGCGATTTGTGGGTTTAGGGTTTATGGGTTAGGATTTGAAGGTTTAGAGTTTATGGGTTGGGATTTATGGGTTTAGGGTTTATAGGTTGGGATTTGTGGGTTTAGGGTTTATGGGTTGGAATTTGTAGGTTAAGAATTTGGGAGTGTATTCTGCAGGATCTATAGGTTAACATTTATGGGTTCAAGATTTATTTTGTTGTTTATTGGTTGGGATTTGTAGATTTAGGGTTTATGGGCTCAGGGTTTAGGGTTTATGGGTTGGAATTTTGGTGTAGGATTTATAGGTTGGGATTTGCGGGTTTAGGGTTTATGGGTTGGAATTTTGTAGGTTAAGAATTTGGGAGTGTATTCTGCAGGATCTATAGGTTAACATTTATGGGTTTAAGATTTATTTTGTTGTTTGTGGGTTGGGATTTGTGGGCTTAGGGCTTATGGGTTTAGAGTTTATGGGTTGGGATTTAAGGGTTTAGGGTTTATGGGTTGGGATTTATAGGTTAACAGTTTATTGGTTTATTGGTTGGGATTTGTAGGTTTATGGTTTATGAGTTTACGGTTTAGGGTTTATGGGTTGGGAGTTGTGGGTTTAGTGTTTATGGGTTCACGGTTTAGGGTTTATGGGTTCGGAGTTGTGGGTTTAGTGTTTATGGGTTGGGATTTATGGGTTTAGTGTTTATGGGTTGACAGTTTATGGTTTTAGGGTTTATGGGTTGATATTAATAGGTTTAGGGTTTATGGGTTGGGATTTGTGGTTTAGGGTTAGTTGTTTTCAGGAATGTGAGTATCGATTTCAATGTTCAGGGATGAGGTTTCATAAGTTTTTTATTTTAAAAAATAATTTTGACATTTGGGTGGTGTGAGTCTTTTCGAAATTCAATTAGTAATAAATTATTCAATTTGGTCAAAATTTGTTTTGAACATTCCATCTCGAGTGTGGCGCCCTAGTCACAAAATCTAGAAACACATTCTTGGTGTTGATACCTTTTGCTGGAAGTAAATTCAACCTGACCTGACCATAGTGTTATTCAAAATATTACGTAAAAAATGAAAATAAATACGATACAAAATTTCGATTTTCTTACACAATACTTCATATTCTGAGGGTGAAGCTTGATCTCTAGAGAATGAAGTGAGCATACACAATAACGTGAAAGGATACGCGAAGCTGGCAACGAGGGATTTGATGACAGGGGATGGGGGATGAAAGGTTGTGCTAGTGGAAGGGGGAGAGGGGAAGTCGGTCGTATTAATATCGCATATCGGACAGGCATACCGCAGGTCGTCCACCATAGCCGATATGAAATCATCGCGCCGCGAGGGAGTGCTTCGCAAATAGTAGAGTATAATTGGAATCCATTCGGCAAACATGATATCCGCACACTAATCAATCTGTCGCGACGTTTCTTACGTACATGTCGCTCATAATCCATAAAAATGATATCAACTACAAAAACTCAATAACAGAAACTCAATATCTCACTTAATTGTTAAAGAGAACATTTGAATCATACACTCATAAATTAAATAGAGGAAGGGATGAGAGTGACAAAGAGGCAACGTGGGACCAGTATAAGAAAGAGATTGGAGGCAAATGGGGATGAGAAAGGAGAAGAATAAGGAGGAGGAGAAGGAGGAGAAGGAGGAGAAGAAGGAGGAGATGAAGGAGAAGGAGGAGTAAGTTCAGGAGAAGGAGGATAAGGATGAGGAGGACAAGGATGAGGATGAGGAGGACGAGGGGTGATGATGAGGAGAGGGAGAGAGCGGACAAGTAGTGAAGTTGGAATGAGGAGAAAAGGGGTTGCAGGGCGAGGAGGGGACGATGATAACCAGTTGGAGAGAGTGCGAAGTATTATGGGACGAGAGGAAAGGACACCTAAGAGTGGTATATATGACAGGGAAATGGTTGAATAAGGAGGGGCAGGTGTCTAAGCGGTCACTCAGAAAAAGGGCTTTGGTTAGGAGAAAGGAGAGTGCGTTATAAGACGAGAGGGAAGGGCGGCTAAGAGAGCTATAAGAGGGGATAATGATTGAAAGGTGAGGTGCAAGTGTCTAAATGACCTTATAGAATTTGAAGAAGGTTCGTACTAAAGGAGTTTACGGAAATAAAATGATTAAGATGTGAATTTTGAAAAATGGGGCGAGGGGCTGTTGGGAGAGGAGGGTATATATGACAGGGGCAATGGTCGAACTGGAAGGGGTAGGTGTCTAAGTGGCCATATAGGAGGGGGCGTTTTTTATGAGAGTTATAGGGCTAGACGGGGGCAATGATGATCATTTGCAGAGTGGAGAGAACGGTGTACGAGAAGAGAGACGAGGGCGTCTAAAAAGGATAAATATGAGAGGCAGCAGTTGTTGAAAGGGGAGGGTCAGGTGTCTAAGTGGTCATATAGGAGAGGGAGTTAGGTTAGTAGAAGAGAGAGTGGGTTTTAGAGGGAATTGTCTACTGTTAATTATATTTAAATTACATCATAATTTGAAGAGGGCTTGTCCTGAAGGAGTTTTGGGAATTAAAATATCCAGGATACTGAATTTGACAGTAAGACAGATGACAATCGTCACTAATCCACGCACTGGTCCAGACAGTGGTTGCCAGGTCCTCTAATATCCTCCTTTCTCAGCAATTTCCGAAATTAATAGCCGGCTAAGTGGCGGTTAAATTATTGCCTCGTAAATATCTCCGCGCCCTCTACGCCGTCCCGTTTCCGTTTCTGTCTCCGAAGAGGGTGGAACCTCCCCAATTGTGCTTACTTCTGTCCGTCGCTCTTTATTACTCGAGTTATGTGCTTTTCTATTTATTTCTCTATTTCTGATCCCAAATTTTAATTTTTATCATAATTCTCCTGGAATGATCAGAAATTGGATACTTTAGTCTCTATTCGATAAGAAAGACGATAAATAAACATTTGAAAAATAAAATATGATGCATTAGATATGTGTTATTTTTTTATTTTGTGACGGGAATTTTGTTTTATTGGTAAGTGACAGACGATCGATCAGTGAGTTGCATTACACGACGTACAACGTTTCAGCGATATTGATGAACGCACTCTTTGGAAAACACGAAAGGTGATCGTGTCTGATTAGTCTCGTGGTGAGAGGCGGGTATAACTCCACCCAGTATGAAATTTATCTCGATCGGTATAAATGGAGATCAATTCTGAGCCTCAGACTGCTCAATCGATCACCGAATGTGAACAGTACGAAATATCAATAAAATTAATGTTTCTCAGGGGACACAAACTCAGTCATGTAGAGCTTTAAAAGAATTTTACATTACAAGCAATTCGAAACTTATTGCTTCACATCGTCTTTTGATATTTAAAAATAAGCGACATCAATTACTCATTCATTGATGAGTAATAATTCGTTTTTTTAACTAGTTTTTTTTTTTGATACCGATAGTAACAGTAACTATCAAAATCGTTACTTTTTTAGTTACACTAAAAAAATGGTTTAGCTGTCCCAGCTAGACGTTTAGCTGGATTTCGTATTTTAAGAAAATATAGCTGCGTTATCTCAATTTCTAGCTGTGTTACCTAAATATCTATCTGTTTTAGCTAAATTTTGCGATATGTAGAAATTACCTAGATAAATTAGCCTATCTAAGTCTTCATCTATCTTTCCGTCACTTGCGAATAGGTTACCAAGGTATATGTACTTATCAACTTGTTCTATTCTCTCATCGTTTAGGACAATGTTGCATTTTTTTTCACCCTTTCCTTCAAACACTATAATTTTTGTTTTATTTAAGTCAATTTTGAGACCCATGTTCTTCATGCTTGTATTCAGTTTGCTCAACATTGTTTGCAAGTCTTCGATTGACTCACCGATAACAACCTCATCATCTGCGAACGCTAACCCACGTACCCTCACTGTTCTGAGATCCACACCTTCTTTGTCGAAGAGGGACATTCTTAGGCACTTGTTCATGAATATAATAAATAGCCATGAGGACATAACGCATCCTTGCCTAACACTTTGCATAATATTGAACCAGTCACTCAGTTACCGATTTACCCTTACACTCCCTTTGCTACTAGCATATATCAAACTATTTTCTGTGATCTGCCTTACGCTAAGTATTTGATCCGTACATGATCTTCCTGGCATAAATCAACATTGGACTTTCCATATCTTGGGCGGCTGCTTGGATTTTATCGTTCCACCACGCATCACCAGACATTCTTCCTACAACCACAGTACCACACACTTTAGTCGCAGTCCTAACATTGAATGATATACAAACTTAGAACAAAATGGGGAATAGCTAGAAGTAGGGGAAGAGTTGCAAGGGGCAGTAGGGGAGGGGTAGGAGAAGTGAGGGAGGGAGAATTGAGGAAGTAGCAGATATTAAGTTAAGGGGAAAGTCTGAGGAGGGATATGCGGGATATGGAGGAAAAGAAGAGGAAGCAGTGTAAGTTATGGGAGGGGGAGTAGGAGAAGTGCAGAAAGTGGAAGAGGGAGATGGGAATTATTGGAAGCTGGGGAAGTGAGAGGAAAATAATCAGGGGAGGTAGAGGAGTATGCAGTGGAGGGTAGTAGGTAGGGGAAAATACGTGAAGGGAAGGGATGGTAAATAAGAAAAGTAAGGGAGAAGAAGTAGGGAGGTGAGGGAATATTGTTCTAAGTAGGGGAAGTGGGTAGAAGAACGGAAGGGTAGGGGTAGCAGGAGGAGTGATGAGTGAGAATAGGGTAAATAGGGGAGGGAGTTCCAGTAGTTTGTGGAGGTACGGGGGGCCTACTTCGACCAATTTTTTAGATGTCCTCATACTCCTGGATGGTACTGGAACTTTCCCTCTACTGTACTCCTTATAAATTGTCAATTATTGTCCAATTTTGTGAGGAGTTCGCAAGAAGAGAGGAGAGAAGATGATGAAATAAGAAAGAGAATGGGAAACTGGCATGATAAAAACAACAGGTTTAATAAATAAGGAAAATATTTTGATAAAGATGGCTAATAATTGATCTAATGACAAAAGTAATAGAAAAGGAGTGGTGTTACTTGGTATGTGATAGGACCGTGAAATATGGCGGCAATATAGGTGAAGACTTGTGCGGATTATCACACGGGACGATATCTCATATCGAGGTGGACATCGTCGATATGCGACGAATGAGCATTGGCACGTTGGACTCGCAGTTTTGATATGATCGCTGGTCCGTATATTGCTTGTTCTGCCCTGCCACATGATCCCAATATTCCCCACATAGCACCCGATGAAAAAGGACCGAAACGAATTCCACAAATTAGTGAAGCGCCACTAACTTTTGCAGTTCAAATAAAAACGTAGAAATACTACATCCATCCAATATCTTTATTGAGTTTTCGCAAGGAAATTTATATTATATATTTTCAAGCGATCCGTATCTAAAATTTCCTTTTATTTTTAAATTACACTGGAACTTGGATTTAATTAGTTCGGAATTATTGCGTCGCGAGAGCTGATGTCTCGGCGGTTTCGTGATGAGAGGAGCCGCAGGACCGAAAGAGGGGGTGTGCTTAGTCATGCGTGACAAACAGATCGTAGGCCGCATTCTCACGGCGATAGTTGCAACAGGTTGCTTTATGCGTCCAAATACAACAGAAATAGTTCATGCGAGCCTGACTGTTTACGTTTGGACTGTCTGGATTTGGTTTGAAGGCTACTTCAAACAATGCGCGAAACCTCGATTAAATCCAAGGTTCAGTGTATATGTTTTTGAGACTGCCAAGAATGATGGGAAGTAACTAGTTTTTTTTATCTAGTTAGTGTAACTAGGTACTTTTTTTGGTAACGATAGTGCTGACGAAGTTACTTTTGTAAAAAGAGTAACAAATTTGTAACGTGTTACTTTTTTCAGTAACAGTAACTAAAAGTCGTTACCTTTTTAGTCACATATTGAACTTGGAGAGGAATAGATTGAATGACGAAGTTTTCAATAAATGATTGCCGTTAAAAATAAACGAAGAATATACATAAAACAGACTTATGGTAACGAAATTCATGAAGCAATTTTTTATTAAAGTTTCATGGCTAAAGTAAACTGGCCAAAAGTGATAAATTTCTGATTAAAAAAGTGATTAAAAATTACTAATGTACATTAAATAATATGTAATAATGTGATTAATATTCTTTTGAATTCGAAAAAATTCGATGAAATTTATCGGAATTCCATTTGAATCTCAACGATTGTTGGGTAAACAAAAAAATGAATTAACTACAATTCGAGTAAATTTAGCGACATTTCAGGGAACTGAGACTAAGAGGAAATTCATAAAAATTTAAGTTGAAATTTTAAGAACTTGAAGTGAATTGAAAAAAATAAAAAAATGTAACACAAAAAAAAGAGCAAGTAAAAGAAAAGTAGAAAAGAGAAATTACTTTTAACCTAAAAGAGTTGGATTTTCTTATTGAATGCTATTGATAATTACAGTTCGCATTCAAGTGGAAAAACTAGAAAAAAAAAAGAAAAAGTGGAAAATAGGGGAAAGACTGTAAAGCCTGCGATAAATAAATGGGAATTTTGATCATTTTATTTATAATTTATGCTTGTATAAATTTATAGGCTAAAAAATCGTTCTTGTTGAAGGATTCAACTATCACGTTACAATTAACTATTAACTATTTTAATATTTTTTTTATGAAATCAACTTTCAACATTTTTTGTTTGGAATTAATCTTTATTAACTGAAAATTCGAGTACTTGGATGAAAGTTCAACTCTTTTGTTATAAAATCATTTTTTATAGTTGAAGATTAATCATTTTAGCTGAAAATTTATCTTTTTTGTTGAATATTTAAATATTTTGTATAAAATTTGTTTATTTTTTTCGGTTGAAAATTAATTTTCTTCACTGCAAATTGAACTGTTTCATTTTTGATTCAAAATCGAACATTTTTAGTTATAAATTGAAAGATTTGGTTGAGGATTCAACTCTTTTGTTAAAAATTAGTTTTTTTGTTTGTTTGAAAGTTAATCTTTATTAGTTGAAAATCCAACTTTTTCGTTAAGAACTTTTGTATTTTGTTGAAAACTCGTCATTTTTGGTTAAAAATTAATTCTTTTGGTTGAAAGTTAATCTTCTTTGTTTAAAGTTGAACTATTTTGTTAAAAGATGCATTA
>CAKNWW010193975.1:0-10342 GCA_932074435.1 Andricus kollari
CAGGCGAAATGAACTTTGAGTTCTGTTCAAGATTGGTATAAGGGGGTTTTTTGAGGTCGCTGATTACAAATCCGATGTCTAAAATTCAAATAAGAAAATGCGGGAGAGTGACCTGTGCGACTATTTTCAATTAAAAAATTTTGTAGCTGTTTTACATGGAAAGACTTTCGATTTGTTTAGTTAGAAATGGAAGGGGTTGTTTTTGGGAGTTGTTGAATATTATCGTGAAGTTGGAAACATAATATGGGGTTTCGTAACGGTGGCGCTTGTGACTATTCTCCATTAAAAATTTTTACATCGGTTTTACATGACGACATTTTGAAATAGTTTCATTAAAAGTGATAGGGGTGAATTTTAGGGGTCGCTAAATATTCTTGATGGTTCAAGAATATAACATGGAGGATTTTGAAGGTGCCCTGTGCGACTATTTTCAATTAAAAATTTGTATAGCTGTTTTACATGGACACGTTTTGGAATTGTTTCGTTAAAAGTGATAGGGTTGAATTTTAGGGGTTGTGCAATTTTATTTATGGGTTCAGAGAATAACCTGGGGTTGAGGAAGGTAACCCAGGTCTTCTGTTATCAGATTAAAAATGTTGTGGCTGTTCCACATGAAAACACTTTCGAATTGTTTCTTCAACTTGGATAAACCCGAATGACGTAAAATTTACGACACGCGCTCGCTCAAGGGAAATTATAGGGCGCGCCCGCTGGAAGGTTAAGAAAACATAATAACTTCTTGGCTTTTTCTCTTAAGATCCCCAAAAATGTGATTATAGCCTAAAATAGCATGAAAAGAAAGGTAAGTATCAGAGGTAAGTATACAGTGATAATGTTGATTAATTTAATAAAATAAAAATAATTATAATTTATCACAATATTTAAAATCAATTGAAAAATAAAACATAAATATTGAAAAATGAACCTGTAGAATCGGATTGTCTGAAACATTCCATAAGAATTCCTGAAAAACATAATCATTAAATATCTCGAGACTTCATCACATGGTGTCAATTTCTGAAATCAAAAATCAACTCTAAGCTTCGAATAGTCGATGAAACCGAATGGTGAAGTCGGGCCTCGTGCACTTTCGGCTGTACACGAAGTTGGCCGACGCATCGCGTAACAGACCCGACTCACCGAATACTGCCGAATGCACGCCCGTGTCTACTTTTTACTGCCGAATTTTTCTATTCCTGTTTCTTACGGCCCAAGTACCGTTCTCTACTTTTTACTGCCACTGTTCTATTTCTGCTTTTTACAGACGTGAAATTATATCCAATTTTTTTAGGCACTTTTCCATAGCTCGTTTTTACTCACCCTCAACATATATCCACTTTTTACTATCAGCCGCTCATATGAGTAATCAAAATATTTTTCCTTTCAGTTTCGATAGGTTTTTTGACGCACTTTTCATCGGTCGTAACCATTTAAAAAAAATGAACACTTTAAGGGGTATTCTTGTTTTGAGGTTTCAAAAAATCGATTATCTTGTTGCATATTTCGAATCTAAAAGTTATTAGAAAAGAGCCGTGGCATAGCTGATTGAGTCGTAAGATTTTCTAATCATGTCTTATTTAATCATTTATGTTTAAACGCAGACATGTCGCTAGGTCAGGACACAAGCTTTTTTGAAAATATTTTGTTTTAAATTTTGACAGCCTTCACAAGTTTAAAAAAAAGGTCGACACAATTTTTTTTTGGTAAATAGTTGACCATTTTGGGAGATTTTGTAATTTAAAAAAATCCCTTGTCCTGACATATTTGACTTTTTCTATTTTATGCAATCGAAATAGCCGAAGCTTTAACATAAAGTTGACAGTGACATATTTGCAGTGGTGCCGTCAAGGATGCTACAAGGTCGCGGGTGTGGAAACAATTTATTTTGAGCGTCATTTTTTTGGAGCCTAAGAACGTATCAATCCATAGCAAACCCTCGTTTTGAGTTACCATGTGTAGTTTCTTTGCAGAAAATTTCCAAAAATAGGCTGGAAATCGTGGTTAGGAACTAGAAGCCCCCCTTAAGTGCAAAAGTCTTACCTTTCTTGCATTGCAAAAAAATGAAAAGAATTGCCTTTTTACTGAAAAAGTCACATTTGTTCATGACTTTTATTTTTAAAGGTCAACTATTATTTTTTTTTTTTAATAATCGCTTCTGATAGGTGGAAAGTGTGTGGAAAAATCTATCGTAACTGTGTGAGACAAGAGTTTTTTATCATCATTATAAAATTTAAAAATTGCTGAAATAGATTATATCCACGAGAATCTAAAAAAAACTCCCCTCAACTACCTCACAGTAAATATTTATCCAAATGACAAAAATTTGTCTTATCAACTGCAATCTAATGGCATAACAGTTTATTTAATTTTGACCTTGATTGGACAAATTAGTTTTTTGAGTCGGTACATTTGAGAAATAATACCGTAATAAATCAGATCTCTTGTGTGAAATTACAAATGAGAAGAAAAGATAATAATAATATCATTTAATACAGTATTTGGATGCTTCAATTATAAAACAAAATAGCTAATTTTTCGTCGGAAAATTGTTATTCACATTTTCCATGTGTGAAAATTAACATCCAATTATTCCAAAATTTTCACTTTTTCTAATATTTCGATTCATTGTTCGCAGATGTATAAGTTAATACTTTGTCTTGGAATATGCTCAGCATTCGCTTTAGGTAGTAAGCCGCCAGAGAATCAGCCAGCAAAGCATCCAGCGAGGCCACCAGTAGCTGATGATAAGTGTCAGAGTAAGTGATATAATATATACTAGTAGTCTAGCGCGAGCCTATTAATTTTTTTTAATGAAAAAGAATAAACAAAATAATATTTTTTTCTATGTTATTTATATTCAATAAATGTTACAAAATATTTGTCTTAAATAATTCGAAGACACCACAGGATGATTTCTGTAGCCTCCAATAAGGAGCTCCTTTTCATTTTTTTCTCTGCTAAAGGAGTAATGGATTTCTAATAATTTATTTGTAGGTAAATTATGCTATCGTTATCATCTGGAAAAAATTGTGAATATAATTATAATTTAATTTATTATAAACGGCTCTTAGATTTTTTTTAACACTTATTTGTAAATTATATTACCAGAATAAATTTTGTTATTCTATGAATGAAAAGAAATGTTTTTTCTAAAATAAATTGAGCATTGTTTGTTATAAGATGTATATTTGCTCGAAAATTATTGTCCTATCTCTATAGTAATCCATTCGCTTTTAATGCTGCATTATGCATTCAGAGATGTGGTGAATTTTTTCACAAAAATTCAATTTTCTAATTTTTATCACAAATTATGTGCGTGAATATTTGTATGTTAACATTTTTATGGTATCTGTTGTTGTTTAGTTAAAAATGAATAAATTCTTTTGATATAAGAAGAAAATTATCCTGCCGATGAAACTTTTCAGGCATTTATAAACGTTACAGTCTCTTTCTCATTGAAAGCTAAATTGAACACAAAATATTCTAAAAAGACCTTTTTTTTTTTTGCGAAAATCTGTATTTTATGTTTTTAGAACAATTTTTTTAACGTATCTTATAATTTACTGTAAGAAAAATATTTTCTTCTGGATTTATTCTACTATATTTAATTATATTATATTTAGGTAAATTAAAAAAAATCGAGAGAGATAACAAAAGAATTCTGGATGATTTAGTAATAATTCGGAGTGAATTTTAAATGTATTGAAAATAATTAAAAAACATATCAACATTTTAAATACGCCAAAAACAACTAAGACATGTTTCAATTAATGTACATATTCAGTATCACATATTTTTATTATCACATATGAATCACAAAATTTGATCCAGAATCCTGTAACAAAGAAACATAGCATTATTTATGACATATGTCATACTGTTCAGTCATGATTTACAAAATTTATGAACAAAAATTTATTATGTATATATAAATACGTAATTGATACATTAACGTAAAACATTAATCATAAAGATAAATATTTTTAATTGAATATTTATAAATTAAAATTATTTTAAAACTATCAATTATTAATTTAATCAAAGTAAATGAATTATAACTCAAAAACATGATAGTAGTCTATTAAAATAAAAGAAATCAACTTTAACCCAAAAAATGGAATTAAAAGTAAAATTATAACTTTTCAATAATAAAAGATGACATTTCATACGAAAATGAAAAAATTTTCATATAAGAATATGAATATTTAACGAAACAGATGATTGTTCCACGAACAAAAATTATTCATTCAATAAAAGCAGATGAATTATTATGAATCAAAAATATAATAGTAGACTATTAATGTAAAAGAAATCACCTTTCAACCAAAAAATGGAATTAAAAGTAAAATTTTAACTTTTCAATAATAAAAGATGACATTTCCAACAAAAATGCAAATTTCTTCATATAAAAATATAAATATTTAAAAAAAACAGTCAATTGTGCAAACAAATGAGTTTGAAAAAATATTTTAATCTTAAACAAAATAATCAAGTTAGACAAATACTAGAAGTTGTGACAAAAAGAAAAGAATTCTGAACCAGGAATATAATATTAGACTTTTGACATTAAATTTATAAAAAAATAACTATTTTATTATATTAAACCTTAAATATCTCAAAATTAAACTAATATTTATTAGATTAAAAACTACATAGAAGTTAATGAAATTATTCATTAAACGTGAATATTACTTTGTCTTCACAAAGTTTATAAAATCAATTAAATGTACTTTAATTATACTACGTCGTCTCGTCCTCTAGGTCAAATATTGTAGTAACGTTAGTTGCTTGGTCCAATCCACAGATTTTAAAGCTCGCGGAAAAAAACAACTTTTCTCATTCCCTACTGGATGTCATATCGCTTTCCACTCGCTGCTGATTTCATTATGTTTTTCTGTGCGGTCAATGACACACGCGAAAATTTTATCACGTAAAAAGTGTTATTTAGAAACGTTATTTAAAAATGAGTTCCGCTTCTAAAGACTCAGAACGATCTAGTAGGAGAAGAACTCGTAGTTTTGAAAAGGAAAACGACGAATTACGGCGCGAAATAAAACGAATCAAGGAGAGGATGAAAAGGCGTCACTCGTCTCATCGACATTCACCGACAAAGTATTGAGAAAAGCGACAACGTCATTCTTCTACTGGAGAAAGAAAAGGTAAACATCATGCCTCCGGTAAAGACGATGCTGTGCGAACGCATCGACGTTCTTCACATCGTGGCCGGAGCTTATCCAGATCTCCAGAAATTTCCAGAAAGAAAAAGCTCCATAACCGCTTTGGTAGAGAGAGTAGAGTGCGTCTCGATAGAGAGCCGTCCTACTCTAGCCAAGAGTCAGGCTCTAGTTCCGAGCAAAGCTTCACATCGGGCTCCAATAAATATGCGTTGTCCAGCGAACGCGAGCCAAGCAGAGAGCGAAGTCCGACTCTAAGCACGCTGTAAGATCAAAATAAGGACGCTATTGCTGGAGAAAAGCGGACTCCAGAGGTTGCCCAGAAATCTGTGCTTGATCTTCTTGGTTAGGATCCTTCGCTGAACAAGTGCACTGGCCCTCCCATTCACGAAGCTTTGGCTGAGAGATGGACTGCAATTTTGAAGAAGGGTTTGTCCAAAGATCTAAAAAAGGAGCTCCTGAGTAAGTACCCTCCGAGTGAAAATTGTCCGTTTCTTCAAGCTCCAAAATTAAACCGTGAATTTAAACCTGGTATGAGTGCTACGTCTATGAAAAAGGACGCATATCAGATGCTCACCCAGAATCAACTGGGAATGGGCATATCAGCCATGGGGATGGTTTTATAGCATGTTTTAGAAGTGGAGAAAGGCGATAAAAGGAAAAATAGACTCGACAGACAAAAGTTGATTGCAAATCTCGGAGAGGCAGGATTAACTTCTTCTGCCAAAAGTATTGCCGCTGAAAGTGAGATTGACTCGTACCTCTTCGGTACAAATTTCTCAGATCAAGTAAAGTCCCTGGCCGCAGTAGTGAAGTCAAGCAAGGGAATAAGCAAACCTTCAATTTCTGGGACGTATCAACCGTCAAGGGACAACAGCGCTGCATTCCGCCCCACAAATAATGGAACTAAGAGTCATTATAATAATACTAATAACTCTAATACTAATGACGTATTACTAATGACTAATGACCTTACTGGAAATCACAACGCGGGGGCGAGAGAGGCAGACAGTCGTACCGAAAAGCAAGCAGATCTTACCGTCAATAAATGTAAGTAATGTGTCAGGCCGATTAAGGCATTTTCTTGATGCATGGAAACGTATAACGTCAGATCCTATTATTCTAGGCTGGGTACAGGGGAATAAAATTCCATTTATTCAAAGAGTTAAACAACTTTTTCCACCCCCAGATCAGAATTTCTCATGGGAAGAATTTGAAGATTGCTCAAATTCAATTAATGAACTTCTTAAAAAAGGGGCAATTTCTGTATGTAAATCAGTCAGTGACCAATTTTTATCATCCTATTTTCTGGTATCTAAACCGAATGGAGAAAAGAGGTTCATTCTTAATTTGAAAAAGCTTAACGAATTTATAGATTCTCCTCATTTTGAAATGGAGGATAGGAAACTGGCTACAACTTTAATGTATAAAAATTGCTTAATGGCCTCTATTCATATGAAAGACGCCTATTTCCTGATTCCAGTACATCAAAAGTATAGAAAATGTTTACGTTTTTTATTTAACGGAATTTTGTACGAGTTTACGTGTCTACCTTTTGGTCTTTGCACTGCACGTTACGTGTTAACTAAATTAACAAAGCCATTTTTCCACAATTTAAGATCTAGAGGTCTCATATCCGTTATCTATCTAGATGATGTACTTCTAATTTCGAAATCAGAAAGGGAATGTTTAAGAAATGTTCATGAAACCAGATCATTATTAGAATCGTTAGGATTTATTCTGAATTTCGAAAAATGTCAGTTACAGCCATCTGTAAGGTGTAAGTTCCTAGGTTTCATCCTAAATTCAAAAAATTTTCAACTCGAATTAACGATAAGAAAAGAGAAAGTATTGTAAGTCTAGCTCAAAAGTTTAGAAACAAGAAAAAGTGCGAAATTAGGGAGTTGGCACAGTTTTTATGCATATTAGTGGCAGCTTGCCCTGCAGTAAATTATGGTCCCTTTTACACTAAAATATTAGAGAGAGAAACGTACTTAGCACATCTCCATCGGTGGATTGAAAAAATTCCAAAAGTAGTCAATCCTATAAGAGAAAGTAATTTTCAACTTAAGATTTTCTCTGATGCTTCATTGTCTGGTTGGGGGATTTCCTGTGATAAAGGGAAATCACATGGATGGTGGAGTCATCAAGAGAAAAAAGAGCATATCAATTTTTTGGAACTGAAAGCTGCATTTTATGGCCTAAAGTGTTTTGCAACAAATCTGCAATCACGGGAAGTATTACTCAGAATAGATAACACCACTGCTATTTCTTATATTAACAGAATGGGTAGTGTTAGGTTTTCCAAATTAAATAACTTGTGTAGAGAAATATGGCAGTGGTGTGAGGCAAGAGATATTTGGATCTTCGCTTCACACATTAGATCGACTGGAAATATTGATGCGGATACAGAATCGCGCACGATTATGCCAGATACAGAATGGGAATTAAATGGGAAAGCATTTAAAGATATAACAGATCAATTTGGTAATTTTGAGATAGATTTGTTTGCAACAAATATAAATGCTAAGTGTTCAACATTTATTTCTTGGCATAAAGATCCAGAAGCTATGGCGGTAGACGCATTTACTGTTCGTTGAACAGATTACTCTTTCTACGCTTTTCCCCCTTTCTCGATTATTTCAAGGGTTTTACAAAAAATAATCACGGACAAAGCGGTAGGAGTAGTTGTGGTTCCAAACTGGCCAACACAACCGTGGTTTCTCGCGTTTAATAGTCTTCTCACAACTAAACCAATTATACTCAAAGAAAGAAAAAATTTATTAACGTCTTCTTTCAGGAAACAACATCCGATGAATTTTACCCTGGTTGCCGGGAAATCATCCGGCAATCCTTCGAACTGAAGGGAATCTATCAGGAAGCGTCTCCAATGTTTTTTGCACCTCTAACCTCGAGTACACTCAAACAGTATGAAAAAACAATACGCCTATGGTGGGAGTTTTGCGAACGAGAAGATATATCACCTTTCGAAGCTTCAATTTCTAAAATAATTCAATTTTTAACCGAACAATTTAAAAGTGTTAACGCGTACGGAACCTTAAATACCTATAGCTCGGTGGTATCGCTAATTGTTTCAACCGAAATAGTCAACAATCCTTGTTTAAAAAGATTCTTCAAAGGCGTTGCAACTGTCAAACCTCCAAAGGCCAAATACGATTATGTCTGGGAACCAACCTCTGTTCTTGAATTTTTAACTTCTCTGGGACATAATGAAAAGCTTAGTTTAAAACAAATCACAAGAAAACTTGTTACCTTGCTAGCTTTGGCTACCGCTCAGCGGGTTCGAATTTTGAGCAAAATCAGTTTAGAGCACATGAAAGAGTCCAAGGAATGTATTCAGATTACCATACCAGATAGAATAAAAACTTCAAAAATAAATCGCTCTCAACCCGTTCTTCAAGTACCGTTCTTCAAAGAATGCCCATTTCTGTGCGTTGCAACAACCTTAAAAAGTTATTTAACGGCTACAAAAAATATTCGCCCGATAGATGAAAAAAGACTTATTGTTACTTTTAAGAAACCTCATCGTGCAGCAACGTCGCAAGCGATTAGCCGTTGGATTAAGGAGACTCTAGAAGAGAGAGGTGTGGATACAAGTGTATTCGCAGGTACCAGGTATGCCTCAACCTCAGCTGCTCTTAGAAATGGTGTTAATGTTGAAACTATTGGAAAAGCAGCTGCTTGGACCCAAAACTCTCAGGTCTTTGCGCGTTTTTATAATCGGTCATTGTCTGTACATTCAAATTTTGTATCTGTTGTATTTAACGCTACATAAGCAGAGAATCCTTATAAGCTATCTAGTATTATAAAATAATTTGTTGCTTGTGTTGCACCAATTATGTGTTACATCTGAATAAAAATATGCGACTCGCACCAGAGAATATTCTTTAAACAACTACAATATTTGACCTAGAGGACGAGACGACGTAGTATAATTGTAAAATCAAACGAACTTACCTGTAAGTAAAGTTCGATTTCAATTATATGAGTCGTCTCGCCCCAGTAGGTCAAACCGATCCTTTCAAATTTCCCACTCTTAGCTTTTTGTTGCGAGTTATAGACTTCAAAACAATGAAATCAGCAGCGAGTGAAAAGCGGCATGAAATTCAGTAGGGAATGAGAAAAGTTTCTTTTTTTGCCGCGAGCTTTAAAATCTGTGGATTGAACCGAGCAACTAACGTTACTACAATATTTGACCTATTCGGACGAGACGACTCATATAATTGAAATCGAACTTCACTTACAGGTAAGTTCGTTTGATTTTACAATAAGACGTTAAAAAAATACTTAAGAAGGTATTATCTAGGTTTAAGTTATTAGGGAAAATTTGGTTTATTGTTGTGAATGGAGGAGAAAATATGGTTTCTGTGGGTGGGTGGAAGGGAAAGGTGGTATGACTGTTTTACAGAAAAATCTTTTTTTGGCTTGAAAGTTCAACAATCAGGATGAACGTTTTTTCTTTCTTGAGTATTCTTTATTTTTTGAAAATTCGTCTTCTTGGTCGAAAAATTCATCATTTTAGTTGGCGGTTTATCTCCTTTGTTAAAAATCTGACATCACATTCTGCGTTAACCCCTTCAGCTCTACGTCCTAGATCGTCACAAAACCTGCTAACTCCCCCCTCCCCACTGGTATTGTGACGTAGTTTTTAAACTTCATCTTATAATAAAAACATCTAAAAAGGGAAATTGCGTTATTATATTCATTTTAAGAATAACAATTTCCAGTTGAAAAAACAATAAACAGTGCTATTTTTTAAACTAAATATTGTCATTGATTACCAGGAATCATTGGTTATTTAAAAAATAGTATTGTTTACTTTTCACTTAAAAAGCATCACCTTTTAACAAAAAATAGTTGGATTTTCTTATCGCGTTCTATTAATTCAGTTCGCATTTGAGAAAAAAACAAGAAAAAGGGAACGTTTCTTGAAAACAGAAAAAAAAGGAATTCTATATAGAGGGGTAAAAAGTGTACAGACTGTATTTGGATGGTTCAATTATAAAATACAATCTTTAATTTTTTTTGAAGGATTTAAAAAAGTTTCATTCACATTTATATCTTCCATGTGTGATGTCGCATTCTGCGTTCACCCATTCGCCCCTATATGCCAAATTGTCGCCAAATATTTTATCTCCCCCCCCCCC
>CAKNWW010194002.1:0-10219 GCA_932074435.1 Andricus kollari
GGACACCCTACTGCACATATGTGAAAAATAAATAGCACTACCGTGAGTTTCGAGCAATTTTTCCTTGAAATGTATGTGGGAATAGTAAATATTAACGAAAAAAAATATTTCGAACAATGAGAAGTGTAAACACTTCCCACAAAAAAATTTCTGATTCGCCAGGAGAAAATCCATTGAAAAGAAAAAAGGTTGGTACGAACAACAAGAGCTGTTTTGGAAATTGTAAAAGTGACACCCGGTGCAAGTCGTACTCGAAATATAAATATTATTTTACTTCATTCCCAAAACCCTGTTTAATATTTCGAAAGGGTAACATTCCCGATGATTTTACTCAAAATGCATATTAAAAATTGCGCGAAATGCAGAAAAAGTGATATGTGGTGAGGAGTTCCATCCTTGAGGAACGTAACATATCGCAAATCGATAAGGAAGCGATAGAGTTTACCTATATAGTAAATAGTATGCGTTAAACCTTCTTCGAATTACCACCAGCAGCGGAGCGCACAGTCAGCACAGGTAACACCGGAGTGGGGACATACCTCGTTACTAGAGGGGTGAGCTGTTAAATAGCCGCTCCCGACAAGAAAGCTCGTCTTTTTCCGATGCTTCGGCTAGAGCACCAGCTCTAAGGGAAGAACTGTGGTTCCCTCTTAGAGATACCTAATAGGCCATCCAACTGGTAGAAATGCCTAAAGCCGGGAGGGTGATGGTAAGGGACTGGGATGGCAAGTCCAACGCCAAGAAGTTGAAAACCTTCATAAGAGATGACATCACAACCCAAAGCACTGTGAGGCTGACCAATCGCTTCAGTGTTCTTGAAACTAGCCCTATGGAGGAAGATAATCTGAACACACCGATCCAATCCTCGGATCAAAACGCCCCAAATGCCAGTGGAAGCATTGAGAGTCTAGGAAGTGAAAACATAATAAAGGACTCTAAGAAGAAAACGAAGATTCCACCAATCATCATTGAAAGAAAAATCGAGGACTTTGCCTTACTCGTCAATCTAATACATGAGGTAACGGAAGGAGACCCAGAGTTCAGAAAAAATAGAGAATCTACTAGAATCTCTGTCTACGCCAATCTAGAGGAGGACTATGAAAAAATCCAGCAACTATTCATCAACAAGAAAATTCCATTCCACACATATGCAAAAAGGGGCGAAAAACTGACCAAACTAGTTATCCAAGGACTAGGACTCTTTAAGATCACTGACATCAAGAAAAGCCTGGAAACCCAAAAACTTAAAACTGAGAGTGTCATCTTAATGAAGCAAAAAGGTAACTCACAACTCGGCCAACCGCTGTACCTTGTAACCCTAGCAAAGGATACTCAACCAAAGGAAGCCTGCAGAATAAAGGTGATATGCTACATGCGATTTAATTGACAGAAGTGCCGCAACTCAAAAACCGTAACTCAATGCCGAAGATGTCAAAACTTTTGACACAGAACAAAGAATTGCCACTCTAACCCAAGATGTGCCAAGTGCCTCGAGCCGTATCTTACAAGTGACTGCCCAAAACCAAAGGATACACCTGCACAATGCGTTAATTGCAGAGGCAACCAACCATCCAGCTACTCTGGCTGCGTGACATATAAACTCCACCTGGATACAATCAACCAACTCAAGACTGAAAGGATACTTCAAGGTAGCAGACAGCCTGCCAAAAAAGGACATTTTGATATCACTCAACGTATCAATTTTCCATTGTTACCGAGGATGAAGGGACCAATCAATCGAAGCCAAGAATCTGCAAGGCCAGCCCCTGAACCCCCAATCACCCGCTAATGTACAAGGTATTTTTAACATTTTTCAAGAAATTAATGAGATATGTGATCTAGGTAGGCTTTTCAGATTAATACTTAAACTTAAGGGGAAACTTATTTCCTGTAAATACGATTTTGAAAGAATGCAAGCAATGCATGAATTGTCCGTTGAACTTAATGGATAATCGCTCTCAATCCAAATCACTCAAGATTGTACGCTGGAACGCCAGTGGCTTAGAAAATAAATTTCAAGAAGTTGGAATTGGAAATAAAATCATTGCAGCTGGTGACTTAAATGCCAAGCATAGCCTTTGGAATTCTTATTGCAATAATAAAAATGGAAATACTGTACATGACTATATTAAAAGAAAAACCTATTCTGTAGCCTTTCCGGATAGCTTTACCCTTTATCCTTACAACACAAAAGCTCGCCCTAGAATTGTAGACCTAGCTCTTTTTAAAAATATTTCAAATCCTGAAGTAATTCAGACACTTGACGAACTAGACACAAACCATAAGCCAGCTTACATGATAATAATTAATGATGGACAAATTGAAATACAACCAAACTCATCACCTCAATTTCTAGACTATAAAAAGGCTGATTGGAACAAATTTAAAGCCCAGATCAATGAAAAACTGATAATTAACCAATCACTTAATAACATTAAGTCAATTGATAGTTCCAAACATGAATTAACACAAATAATCAATGAGGCAACTAGGGTTAGCATTCCACTTAAAACCCCTAAAAAATATACATATCAACTTCCTATCAAAACATAAAGCAGCGAGTCAAATATAAAAATATAATTCTTAAAATTTCACAAAAATCAAGAAATAAATATTTAAAATCAGCGGTCAATGATGCCTGTGGGCAAATCACGTAAGCAATCAATGACCACCGGAACACTAAATGGGAAATTAAACTTGACACACTTAATACAAAAGACAATTCATTATGGAAGATGACCAAAATTCTAAAGGATCAAAATAAAAGGTTCATACCCCCTTTGCAAACCACAAATGGCGTATTATTCAAAGATAAAGATAAAGCAGAAAGTATTGCCTGTAATTTTGAAAAAGTTCACCACTTAACTAGTAACATGGGAAATATTGCAAGTGAATTAGAAGGAAATATACGGTGTGAGAGTATACTATCAGCAGACCTTAATTCGATAGACATATAACTAGCCACCCCCAGAAAAATTAAGAAAGCCATGAATAAAACTAAACCCAGAAGGGCCCCTGGAATAGATGGAATACAAAATATAATTTTTAAATCCCTCCCAAGCAAAGCTATAGTTCAAATCACTCATATTGTAAACTCATGCCTGAGACAATACCAAAAGCCGGGGAAAAAAGTCCCCCAAAGTTATAGACCTATCAGCTTACTGAGCAATTTGGATTCAGAGCAAAACATTCCACGGTTCAATAGTTGGCTCGTTTAACAGATTTTATTAGCACTAAATTTAACATAAAACATAGAACATTCGCCCTCTTTCTCGTCATCGAAAAGGCCTTTGATACTGTTTGGCACGATGGCATTATTGCTAAGCTAGCTAGTTATGATGTACTTATATATTTAATTAAAATGATGAAGAATTATTTGCGAGAAAAAAGCTTTATAGTACAAGTGAATAATGATACCTCATCTGAGAAGACAGTAATTGCGGGAGTGCCCCAGGGCTCTGTTCTGGGACCTGTTCTATTTATATATTATCTAAATGATATTCCAAAGATTGATAATGTGCACATAGCTTTATTCGCGGATGATACTGCGTCGCAGCGGATAAAAGTAGCGGTTAACAGGTTGCAGAATTATGTTAATATTTTAGAACAATACTTTCATAGGTGGAAGATTGAAATCAATACTTGCAAGACTGTTCTTACAGTATCCTCACATAACGACGGAGGAAATATTTAGGAGTATTATTAGATTCTAAGCTCTCATTTACCATTAATGCTGTATGCGACCCCTATTTGGGGAAATACCTATAAAAGCAATATTAAAAAATTACAAATTATTCAGAATAAGCGCCTTAGAATGCGGAATTTAGAACAAAAATTAAAATAATTAATGAAAAAATTAAAATGCCATTGATCAAAGAGCAAAAATTAAAATTAACGAAAGATCTCTATGAAACACAGCTCTCAAATCTTGAAATTTAGCGGAGCACTTCTAAATGCTATACCAAGACGCACCGTATAAGATAAAATATAAATTATTGCAGCACCTTCTGCAGTAGTAGATTCAGTACAACCATTTATTTATCATTAAATTTATTAACACAAGAAGCTAGCCACATAACTCAATTAGTTTAATGTTAAGATCTGTAAATAGTGTAAATAGTCCTAAATTATTTGTAAGCGGCACTAATCAGGTTTTTTTTACTTTTTCCTGAGCAAATAACTAAATTAATAATGATCCAAATCAGCACTTCCAGTATTATTAATGTGTAATATGTGATATTATAAATACATTTAGTTTAAATATCGCCAACAAAGATAGGAATCCTAAAGGTAATTATTATAATTATTGTATGCATCGCTGTATCCAAAACTATGATCAATAAAGAATATTTTTGAACTGAACTGAACTGAAAGCTCGTCTGGCTAGAGCGCCAGCTCTAAGGGAAGAACTGCGGTTCCCTCTTAAGAGATACCTAATATGTATTCTTAATTAGATGCGCATTGAAAATTTATGCGGTTTAGCTTCAGGTTAGATAGAAAGGTCGATCACAATACTGAATGGTCGCCGTGATATCATTTCCCTCTTGCACGCATGAAGAATGCATCCGATCTCGTTGCGAGAACAGTAACGTTTCATCTGGCGCCCAACGTGGGGCACGACTTTCGGCACCTTGAGATCAAAATTAAAATAAAGTCTCGTAATAAAAATTTTTATTATGAAATAAAGTTCACAAAAATGAGCATTCCTAGAAATCGAGTAATTATTGAATATTGCCCTGTTGATGCTATAATAGACAAAGGTAGCAACTGTTCGTGAGTTTTTAAAATGGCAATTTCTCTCGAAAACCTATATTTCTGGAAATCGACAAATACCGGTAAATAGAATACGCGCTCGAATTGTATCGGGATGCCGCCGTGTCAGAGCAGTATTTATTATAATGCCAAATATGAATGAACCTTGCGTCTTAGGTATAAAAGTCATGCAAGCATTCTCAAATTAAATCCAGTGAAAATAATTATCATAATAACCAGGGCGACAATTGGGACCGTCCTCACTTACAATTTTAAACATTATGCTTTCAAAGGCACCTGTATAGAAAATAATGAATACTTTCCGAATATAGAAATTTAAATTGAACTGACTTCAACGGTCACCTGAAGCATTAAACTTTGAACTGACCTTAGCGGTGATCCGAAACAATCATTCAAAATCTGGATCTCACTGTCAGCACACATATTTAATAGAGTTTACATATTAGTGAATATTTAAAATAAAATTGAATCTCGGTAAAAAAAACCTGATCACTAATTTTTAAAAATTCTTTAAAAATGTCGGATTTTGGATCAAATATGAGTTTAAATCATCGGGAGGGTAACTCACCTCCAAAACACCCCGAGATCAAACTTTACTTACCCCGCAAGAGGATAGATTAACTCCAAAAGAAAGATCAATTCTAACTAAAGCATTAGAAATTAAAGAAAGAAAAGCTAGAGGGTTATGCGCGAGTGTGTTAGATTTAACCACAAAACCCACAAAGTCATGACGTGTCTTTTAGAACGACCCAAAGAAAACAAACAAGCTTAATGGGATCGAAAGAGAGAATAAATATTGAAGAATTAACACGTTTACATTTTGCAATTGAAGAATCTATAAAGCCTTTTAATGATCTAGACACAAGGATAAACGAAAATGAAACCACCACGGATGAAAAAATTCGGAATGTCGCAAAGAAGTTGGATAAAAATATGCGCGATTTAATAAATATACAGGAAGCGGCATGTATAAATCAAGGAACCAATTTATCAGAACAGATAGACGATATTGATAATCGTACTATAAGATTAGCCCATCCCTTCCAGAAATAAACAATTGAACACGATTCTGAACAATTCACAGTTGTCAAAATTTCAATATTTTTCAATCGTCCCTAACCGGTATACCATTTGTTAATCGATTTCAATTATTTTCTATTGTGTACAGAGTTTATTTTTCCATTCCTAATGTTCCTAATTGTTTTCAATCGGGCGGCAATTCTTTTTAAGATTATAAAGTGATATAAATTGATTTGTTTCAAAATTTGGAAAAATGTACTACTATAAACAGTGGCTAAAAAGAAGTCAACGGGGAGAGAAGAAAATAATTTCCGAATCCGATTTCAGACAAAAAAAGTCCATGGAATTGGTAAGGAAATTGATAAGCAAAACTTACAAAAATGCAGAATTGCACCGAAATCGAGCTAAATTTACTGGCTGACATCTCTTTCAGGTAAATAATAGGTTATAATACATTTTAAATTACTATAGGAATCTTTAAACAATAGAAAATGGGCATTTTTTTTGGGTATATCGACATTCAAAATTTTTTTCTGTCACTGCCCGGTTCAAATATTTTTTATTTATTTTTTTTTGGAGAATATTCTTATTATATGGTAGATGAAATCTTGTGCACATTATTCCAGGGAAAAAAATTTGTAGGGGACATCTCAGACCATTAATTGTAATGAAATTACAAATTTTCTTATTCTAGGCCTGATAATATGTTAAAACAAATTTATTTTTGTTTTGTCAATTTTAGGGGTTATTCCTCTATAAATAGCAAATACTTTCTAGAGGTGAAAGAATTTTTAGCTTGATATTTGTATTTATTAAAAATTGAAAATTAAGCAAATTCAAGATCAGACCTAATACGGCCTAGGACTCTCAGCTCGCCGAAATTATTACAAAGCATTTATTTAATTTTTTAAATAAACATATTATTTAAAATTTGTTGCTTCGAAAAAAGTAAGTAAACGTTTTCAAATAATTCCCACGAGACGAAAGTGCTGCCATCAAATTGCCACTTCATAACTTCAAAGTCCTACTACCGATTAGCCCAATTAGGAACGATTGAAACTTTGCAACAGTCAATCGTTCCCAATCGTGTACACACGATTAAGAAACACGATTAGAAACAATTCAAATTTCTTTCTCTTGTTGTGAATTGTTTTCAATTAATTATTTCTAGAAGGGGTGAAATAGCCGAAATAATGGCTAATCATGCTTCCCTAATATCCGCGAAAATGAGACATGAAAATCGAATCTTAGGTCTTGAGGGAAACCACTTCCTAACTTTTTCGGAAAATCAAATGAGCGTCCGATGAGATATTTACGTGAGTAAGAGCAGTACATAAAAGCCACAGATTTTGAATGCCACTGTCAACATCTAATGTATGCCGGTTTAATGGAAATGGCTCAAGAGTGGTGGAGCGTAGTAGAAGAAGAAGGGGAATATTTTGAATCATTTTAAAAAAAGTTCATTAAGCGCTTCTGGAACGAAAATATTCCCAGAAAAATAGCATGTGTTTTGGAATACGTATTCCACGAAAATCGAGGAAATTCGACCATGGTTGAACATGCGATAAAAATGATCTCAAATGCGAAAGATTGAATTCCCCCACCTCCTGGATCGGATGTAGTTCAGCAACTCTCTAGACACTACACCGAAGAGGTTAAAAATGCCATTCTTATAAGAAAATTGAAAATTATCCAGATCTTTTAGATGTGCTCGAAACTTTGGATCGAGTAGGCGGTTTCAACTGGAACGATTATTACGCCAGACGTATCGGTCGATCAAGCAATCTGATGAAACTATGGCTTGATAATAGAAATGCAAGATACTCAAGACCGGCAGGGGAAGGCTACGGTGCACAGGACACACGGAATAGCCCCACGAGCTGTGAGAGGCCGAAAAGTGGCAACTGGTACCGGGCGGGAAATTCAAACCAGAGCCAACCAGAACACCCAGAAGGAAGTCGCAACGGCGGATGGAAAAGCGTGTCGGAACCGACAGGTCTATGATCTCATAGATCAGCTGTAGGGGGCACAGCACGAAGCGATGCTACCTACCAAAACACAAACACAAATACTCTCGATGGAGAGTGGAAAACTTTTACAATCAATTTCCGTGCGGATACATGCAAAGCGGTATTTATCGCCGTAACGATAGTAACAAAAATACTACCGAGTCCGGAGGTGGTGTGAGCAATCTCACAATAAAAACTGGTCCTATAAAAAGTCATCTTCCGAAAACAAACATGTTCGTTTCCTCGAATTTGTCGTTGATGAAAACGAATCAGAGTCGGAAAATGAATTTTCAAATGACCGTGATCATAATGGAACGCCTTCGGGAAACGAATCAGTCTAGTGTTATCTATAAACGTAACGATGAAAACTGGCACGGGGTCAAACATGAAACAAAACACCGAAGTTATTAACCTCCACGAAGAACATTTTAAAGAAAACCAATAGCCAGAACCTAAAGAGAAAATGAACCTTCTTCGAATTACCACCAGCAGCAAAGCGCACAGGTAGCACAGATAATACCGGAGTGGGAACTTACCTGGCTACTAGACGGGTGAGCTGTTAAATAGCCGCTCCCGACAAGAAAGCTCGTCTTTCTCCGATCCGTCGTCTAGAGCACCAGCTCTAAGGGAAAAACTGCGGTTCCCTGTTGAAGATATCTAGTAGGTTTTCTTAATTAGATGCGCCTTGGCAATTTACGCCGTTTAGTTTCAGGTTAGAAAGAAAGGACGTATAGTCCACTAGAATCTCTCTCTAAGAAAGAGAATATTCGTACGCATATCAGATTTTATACATGCAATCGTCTATTTACACAACAATGCGTACCTTGCCCAGACGGGTCCCTGGACAATTGTCCGCGACTGCTTATTAATTATTGTAACCATATTCAGCAGAAACCCTTGGTACAGGGACCCTCTATCCGCAACCTGAGGACGGGTATATATATATATATATATATATATATATAATTAAAAAATAAGGTTAAACAACCACCGCAGGGTCTCACTGGGAGCTACTGCCATCTAAAAAAATGGCAGCGGCTCCCAGTAGGACCGCGGTAAATCCCATTCATGGCCACGTCTCACAACCGTGAGATGAGTGGTCACAGGACACGATGAAATCACAACGACAGGCCGGCGAAACCCTCATGTGTTTTTAGGACACGAAGCGACCCAAGGATCACAGCCTTCTGCATCCATTTCGCAAGTGCCTTGGCATATTTTTGGCACGCGGGAATGGCTTTAAGGTTACGAACCAGTGATAGTTTCGCACCTCCGAGAGCACCTATCACAAGGACAATTACTTGTACCGAATATTTTGGGTACAGTCTTCGCAGCTCCCTTTTAAGGTCTTGATACCTCTCCTCCTTTTCTTTCTCCTTGGAAGTGATGTTATATTCGGACGGGGCCGAGAATTCGATCACGAATATAGTTCGTTTCTCGAAATCTTGAAGAACAATGTCGGTCCTCGAGTGTGCATCGGAGACTACTGTCCGAAAATCGTAGTTCCAGAAAATTTGGCACTTCTCATTTCGGACAATTGACTCTATTTCTCTTGGAGCGTTCGGCAGGGCAGGGTCGCGGCCAACACCGTAAGAGCGACAAAGATGGTAATAAAGGACTCTTAGGGCTGCATTATGTCTGTAGATGTACGTTGTTCCTGCGTGGGTGGGACACCCCGATAGAATGTGTTCCAGGTACTCAGCGTGTGCATGACATGCTCTGCACCTATCGCTCGGAACTTCTTGACATAAAATGCGGTCACGGTATGCTAAGGTGGAAATGACACCGTCCTGGCATGCGAAAATGAAACCCTCTGTACCTGAATTAAGCCCTGATGATCTGAGGAAAGCAAAAGTTTGCTCCTTCGACAAGGACTGTTTTTCTACATTTCTGTGAAAATTTCCGTGCATTTTCTTGTGAAGTAGCTCTTGATGGAATTTTTGAACTTCTGCTTTCTTCACTTCGGCTTTCAGAAGTGAAGCATCTAGATGGAGTAATGCACTTTCCTCACTTCTGATGTTAAAATTCAGGCCAAGGGTCTCGGCCGCTTGCTCCGCGGCTTTGTAAAGGAACGCTCCTTTGCCAATCATCTCGTGGTTCCTGACCATTTTTAGGAGAGGATCTCTGCCATTGGCTACAATATAAGCTGTACTCAGAACAATTCGGTTATGAAGACACTGGAGATTCAGAAGTCCGCGTCCGCCTTGACGGCGTGAAATGTATAATCGCGGAACTGACGAATTGATATGCAAGCTTTTATGCATATGCATGATCTTACGTGTGGTGACATCAAGGGCCTTAAGTTCGTTCTTCGTCCATTGAACCACCCCAAACGAGTAGAGTAGAACCGGGACGGCAAGCATGTTAGTCGCAGATATCTTGTTCAACGCTGACAGATTGGAAGACCAAATCTGTCG
>CAKNWW010194029.1:0-10771 GCA_932074435.1 Andricus kollari
AAAAAAACCGCACGATATAAGTTACAGACCCAATATTTTAAATTCTTTCAAATATTTTCAAAAATTCTCTTGAAATATTTAGGATATTACTTCATTTATTTCTAATTTTCTAAATTCGTCACAGATAATGAAATTCTTTTCAACTATTTCCAAATTCAGCAACATTCGTCGACCCTTGAACTGCTACTGGACTAGGATGTACACGTTTTTTGTGAATTCTGCGGAATTCTGTATAAATCTTTGAACTGACTTGAAAACATTTGAATTTTTTAAAAATATTTTTGAATTCTCTTGAAAAATTTAGGATTTATTTTAATTTATTTTTAATTGTATAAATTCTGCTGAAAAAGATGTAACTCTTTTCAACTTTTTCCAAATTCATCATCTTTGGTTCATGGTAAATTAATACTCAAATAACATGTATTCGTTTCTTTAAATCTGCAGAATTCTAAAAAATTGAGCGAATTCCGCAGAATTTGAATGACTTGAAGGAATTTACAATAATTTAACGTTAGCTCTAAAGATCTTACAGGAATTCAAAGAAGTTTTAAAAATGCAAAAGATTGCAATTGAATTCAAAGACTTCTGCAGAATTAAAAAACGAGTAATAGTTTCGCACCTCAGAGAGCACCGATCACAATGACAATTACTTTAACCGCATATTTTGGGTACAGTTATTGCAACTACCTTTTAAAGCCTTGATACCTCTCCTCCTTTTCCTTCTCCTTGGCAGTGATGTTGTAGTCGGCCGGAGCCGAGAATTCGATCACGAATATGGTTTGTTTCTCAAAGTCTTGGAGAACAATGTCAGGCCTCGAGTGAGCAAAGGCCACTGCTGTCCCAAAAACGTAGTTCCAGAAAATTTGGCACTTCTCGTGTTGGACAATTGACTCTCTCCCTTAGAGCGTTTGATAGGGCAAGATCGTGGCCAACATTGTAAGAGCGACAAAGATGGTAATAAAGCACTTCTAGGGACGCAATATGTCTGTAGATATACGTCGTTCCTGCATGGATGGAACACCCAGATATATATATATGTTCTAGGTACTCTGCGTGTGCATGACACGCTCTGCACCTATCGCTGGGAACTTCTTGACATAAAATGCGGGCACGGCATACTAAGCTGGAAATGACACCTTCCTGGCATGCCAAAATGAAACCTTCTGTACCTTCTGTACCTTCTGTACTTATGTACAAGGATCTCAGCCGCCTGCTACGCGGCTTTGTAAAGGAACGCTCCTTTGCGAATCATCTCGTGATTCCTGACCATTTTTAGGAGAGGATCTTTTGCATTTTCAACGATGTAAGCTGTACTTAGAACAATTCGGGTATGAAAGCATTGGAGATTCAGAAGTCCGCCTTGACGGCGTATATTTATATTTATTTATTATTTATTTATTTATATTTTTTACGGCGGAACAGACGAATTGATATGCAAGCTTTTACGCATATGCATGATCTTACGTGTTGTGATATCAAGGGCCGCAAGCTCGTTCTTCGTCCAGTGAACCACCCCAAACGAGTAGAGTAGAACTGGGACAGCAAGCATGTTAGTCGCAAATACCTTGTTCAACGCCGACAGATTTGAAAACCAAATCTGCCGAGGATGATGCTTGTATCTGCTTTGGAGAGACTCTTTAACTGATGTTACATCCTGAATACGGCTTTGAGGCACGCCCAGGTATGTATAGTTCTCTCCAGTGTTAAGATGTCTAATAACACTTATATCCACAAGTTAAGGGTCCTTGAGAACGCCAACAATCTTTCATTTCTTCAGATAAATTTTGGCACATTTACCCAATCCAACGTCCATCCCAATCTCTCCTGTGTACTTCTTGACGATATTTATAGCAGTTTGAAGTTGGCTTTTACCAGAAGCATAGATGTTCAAGTCATCCATATAAAATACATGAGTGACCTTATGCTCGCGACGTTTAGTGTCGCCACAGAGATATCTAGCAGAATTTCGTAGTGCGAGAGATAGATACAGAAGTATGATGCAAAAAAACAATGAGCTCATGGTATCGCCGTGAAAGATGCCCCTCTGAAAGGTGTCGTTGTTCGTTGTCACACGATAATTTTCAGAGGAGATAGTAAATCTAGTTACCCAAAGCGGCATCAATCTCTCTATGCATCACACTATGTGTGGATGCACCTTCAAGCTTTCCAACAGACAGATGATAAGTCTATGAGATATTGAATCGAAAGCTTTCCGGTACTCAATCCAGGCCATTGGCAGGACGCGCTGATGGGCTGCAGCGTCTTTACAGACGCATCTGTCTATTAGCAGGATCTCTCGACATCCTGCTACACCTTTTTTCGAGCCACGTTGTTCGTACATCTGTCGCCACACAGGCTCAATTCTTTGGACAATCCTGTCGCTCAGGATAGCTGTAAAGATCTTATATAGTGTGTTCAAACAAGTTATTGGCCTCTAAATCTCTTGTGATTGATGGACACGGAGCAACACAAGAACGACCGCCTTTTGCATATTCCCCCTAAGCGTCTTGGCATTTTGTTGACACGCAGGGATGCTTTTCAGGCTATTAACCAGTGAAAGCTTGGCACCTCCAAGAGCGCCGATGATCAGGGCGATTAGCTTAACAGAATATTCCGGGTATAACATTCGCAACTCCTTTAAAAGGTCTTTATACCTCACTTTCTTTTCATTTTCCTAGGCTATGATGTTTACGTCCGCTGGTGCCAAAAATTCGATGACGAAAATGGTTCGCTTCTCGAAGTCAAGGAGAACTATGTCAGGCCTTGAGTACGCAACAGAAACAATGGTCGATAGTATGAATTTCCATTATATGCGGCAATTCTCATTTTCGACAATTGACTCTATTTCCCTAGGAGCGTTTAGTGGAGCGGTATCAGGGCTGACGCCGTAAGAGTGACAGAGATGGTAATAAAGCACTCTTAGTGCCGCATTGTGCCTTTGGATGTAGGTCGTTCCGGCATGAGCTGGACAACTAGATTGTATGTGTCCTAGATGCTCAGAGTGTGCATGACACGCTCTGCAGCTATCATTGGGAATGTCTTGGAAATGACACCGTCTTGACATGCCAAAATCAAACCCTCCATGCCCGACTTCAATCCGGATGATTTAAGGAAAGCAAACGTTAGCTCACACGATATCGACTGATCCTCTACATTTCTGTGCAGGATTCCGTGCATCCTCTTGTCGAGGAGCTGTTCGAGGAAGTTTTTCTCCTGTGCTTTCTTAATCCGAGCCTTCAGAAGTGAGTACTCGAGCTGGAGAAGATTCGATGCATTTTGATCACCCCTTATATTGAATTCAAGGCCGAGTGTTTGAGCAGCCTCCTCCGCGGCTTTGTACAGAAACGCTCCTTTTACCTCTTCTTCGTGCTTCCTGAAAATTTTAATAAAAGTGTCTTAAGAAATATGCACGTTCTCTCGACAGCCTGCTACGCCTTTCTTTGAGCCACTTTGGCTGTACATTTCTCGCCACAAAGGTCCGATTGTCCGAACAATCCTATCATTTAGGATAGCTGTGAAGATCTTATATAGTGTGTTCAGGCAAGTGATTGGCCTGTAATTCCTCGGGTCAACTAAGTTTCCCATCTTTGGAAGTAGTACTGTACGGACCAAATGCTGGTGAATTGCAGGAAACTTCTTCCACCAGAATGTCTTCATACCATCTGGTCCCGGAGCGAAATAGTTCTTCATGCCTCTTAATACTTTTTTCACCTCCTCGGTACTGATAGGTGGGCATTCTTTCTCAGGTGTTATGAGAGCATTGCACAGTTCCTTGAAGCTATTTATGTTCCTTGAGCTTTCGTTAAGCGAATGCTGGTTTTCTCTGACCCACCTCTCCCTCCGCTCCGGGCTTATCTTAGCGTCAAATAGTACCCGTATTCTAGTGAAATTCCTGCCTGATATTATACAGTGAATCACACACTGAATGCGGGACGTATACTGTCTTGCTCCGCAAGATGCCCGATATCTCTTGTCTATGCATCTTAGGTTCTCTTTTAAAATCCGTCATATGAAAATTTAAGTTGATACAGGACGAACTTCTTTTATGTTGAGTATATTATGTTTCCTGGTCTTTCCTAAATAGAGCCAGGAACGATTTTCCATTTTATCCTTATTTGCAGGATAAAATCACGTTATTAAAAATAACCCTTTTTCCTGCTAGTTTCCTGAAAAGAGAATAGACAAATCCTATTATACAAGATCTACGAGATGTATAGGATTGATTGCAAATCATCGAAAATCCAGATCTGATAGCAGGCTTTATGCGCAGAGGTACCACGTATAAGTTACCTAACAAACCGGATGCTTAAACTCAATTAAAATCTTAAAATCTTTCAACCGATAGCCTGTCTGCCAACAATTTATAAGTGCCCTGCAGCTGTAATTCTAGATAATATATATTCGCACTGCGACCAGAATGACATCTTTACAGAAGAACAAAAAGGATGTTGTAAGAACTCGCGCAACAGTAAACATCTTGTCACCATAGACGCTGTAATCATGAAGAAAGCACATAAACATCAAACAAACTTGCAAAAGGCATACCTTCCATAGTACATGACTATTTTCTTCTTGTTCTCAAAATTTACAAAATCTCTCCACGCATCATTGCCTTTCTAAATCGTGCGATGATGCTTTGGGGAATAAGAATCAAGTATTTTGATCATGGATGACCAAAGATAACCAGATTAATACGCATGACGACGGGTGTATTTAAAGGAGACACCTTTAGTGCATTATTGTTCCATTTGGCGTTGAATCTAGTTAGCAAGACACTAAATAGCATGTCTCATGGGTTTAGTCTAAATGATATAGAGGATGGTCATCTACTGACACATCGTCTGTACATGGATGACCTGATGCTATACGCTAGTTCCAAACAGAAACTGCAACAAGTGATCCATGTTACAAATCAGTTTTTCAATGATATTGTTCGGGCTAGATAAATACAGAGCGAGGCAAAGACTTATGGCGAGTCATATAAATATCAGAGTATTCTTGAGTCTAAGGGAATTCAGCATGCGATCCGTCCCTATGCTCAAGTACTCTTTTGGTCTCATTAAATGGTCGAACATCAACCTCGAAACGTTCAACAGAACCATCCGCATTTAAGTGACTAGCACCGTATACACAGTAATTCCACGATTGAAAGGGTAGACCTAGCACAGTTTAGAGGGGGTAAGGGCGTCGTGATACAGTTGCGAGACTATTTTAACAGCAAGCAAGATGTTGCTCCGTGCAACACCATCTGTGAAGATGTCCTCGATCATATGCCCTTGAATTTGACCTCAGAGTAGGCCCTAATTGTAAGGGCAGAAGACATAGGGGAATTAAAACGCAATGGAGATAGAAAAATATCCACGGCAAGCACCGCAAAACGTTAGATAGACATTAAATGGATAGTGATGCATCCAATATAGCGGGTAATATACATAAAAAAACTTGCCTTAAGCCTAGAACTCTTAACAGAATGGATACCTTTCTATAGATGCATTCCAGTGCCCATTTCAGAAAAACAGATTACGTCTTATATTGGGACGCTACTATCCAGGCGGATCATTATATCCAAGCTTGTCCACTTAATTGGAATTCGCAAGCAATCTATACAAGCAAGGTTCATAAGTATAGCGAGCTAAGTCAAGAAGCAAAGACAATATGAATAATTGTGAAACATGCATCCATTCATCCTATTCTGATTTTGGCTACAAGAAATGTGCACGCATGATGTAATGAACATCTCGAATATCTAGGAGACAGTAGGGTTCAGGCAACAGATCAAAATGTGCTTTTACTGAACGCCTGTCGCATTGTAAGAAACTTCCCAGACAATCGGGAAGTTGGCGAATAAACGCATATAGAGTGATAGATGGCAGCTCCAAAAAGCATCCAGAGGCGACTGCTTTCACCTGCAACTCTCTCGGCCGCCGTGCAAGGACAACAGCAGTATTACTATTAGCAGTATTATTATTAGTATTATATTATTTGATATAAAATGCGGCAACGATATACTTAGGTGAAAATAACACCATCGAGGCAAGCGGAGAAAAAACCCTCTGTGCTTGAATTAAGTCTGGGTGATTTAAGGAAAACAAACGTAAGCTCCTTCGAAAGGGACGACGATGTAAGCCATACTTACAATAAATCGATTAAACAGACATTGCAGACTTGGAAGTCCGCGCCTCCTTCACTGATGTTATATCGATGATGCTTAAAGTATTCTAAAGCTACCTTGCATCAGAAGCAAAGATCTTCAGGTCATGCAAATAAAATATATGCGTGACCTTATGTACGCGGTGATTAGTGTCGCCGTAGAGGTACCCAGGAAACTTGTGTAGTGCAACAGAGAGTGGCAGAAGTGTGATACAAAAAAGGAGAGAGCTCATGACGTCGGCCTGAAAGACCCCTCTCTGGAAGGTGATGTTGTTCGTTGTCACGCGATAAGTTCCCGATGAGATAGTAAACACAGTTTTCCAAAGAGGCATCAATCTCTCTATGCATCTAACTTTGTGCGGGTGAACCATCAAGCTTTCGAACAGACAGATGGTAAGTCTATGAGAGGTTAAATGGAAAGTCTTCTGGTAGTCAATCCAGACCATCGACAGAGCGCGCAGATGGGCTACTGCGTCTTTGCAGACACACCCGTCAATTAGCAGCTACTCTCGGCAGCCTGCTACACTTTTTTTAGAGCCACATTTTTCGTACATCTCTCTCGACACATGCTCAATTCTTCTAATACTCCTGTCGATTAGGGTAGCTGTATCATCGTATTGAGTTCTTCACAGACTGTAACCACCTAACTCACGGTCGTGAGACGTGGTTACAGCTGTAATTTTACCGCGATTTTTCTTTAAGCAGGTGCAATTTTTTAGATTAGCACCTGCTCTCAGCGAAATCCTGCGGTTGACCTTATGATAAACCTTTATACATGCATATAGTTAAAAGTTTGTCATAAGGAAAATCGCAGGATTTCGCCGGGAGCAGGTGCTAATCTGAAAAATTGCACTCGCTCCCAGCGAAATCGCGGTAAAATTTCAGCTGTAACCACGTCTCACGACCCTGACATTGGTGGTTACAATCTGCGACGAATTCAATACGGTGAACCGGCAAAAGACTCATGCACCCTGAGGACACGGAGCGACCCAAGGACGACAGTCTTCTACATTTTCCCCGCAAGTGTCTCAGCATTTTGTTGCCATACAGGGATGCTTTTTATGCTATTAGCAAGCAAAACTTTGGCACCTTCTAGAGCGCCGATGATCAAGACGAGTAGCTTAACAGAATATTCCGGGTATAAGCGTCGCAACTCCCTTACAAGGTCCCTTACCTCTCTTTCTTTTCCTTCTCCTTGGCTATGACGTTTTTGTCTGCTGGTGCCGAAAATTCGATAACGCCTTTAGACGTAGGTCGTTCCTGAATGACTTGTACATCTAGATAGTGTGTGTTCTAGATGCTCGGGTTGTGCATGACACGCTCTGCAGCTATCATCGGGAATGTCTTGGCTCAAAATGTCGCGACGGTATGCTAGAGTGGAAATGACACCGTCTTTACATGCTAAAATGATACGTTCCGTGCCTGACTTCAATCCGGGTGATTTAAGGAAATCATACACATTCCTATGGAAGATGCCGTGCATCTTCTTGTCGAGGAGCCATTCGCGGAAGTTTTTCTCTTGTGCTTTCTTAATCCGAGCCTTCAGGAGTGAGTACTCGATATGGATAAGATTTTGATAAGTTTCTTATCACCCCTGATATTGAAGTCATGGCAGAGTGTTTCAGCAGCCTCCTCCGCCGCTTTGTACCCAGGATAATCCTGTTGTGAAGTCATTCAAGATTCGGTATTCCGCGACCACCTTGACGGCGTGAGATGTAAAGTCGCGGATCAGAAGATTTAAGGTGCATGCTTTTGTTCATGTGCATAACCCTTCGGGACCCGATATCGAGGGATCTGAGCTCGTCCTTCGTCCATGGAACCACTCCAAATGAATACAGTACTACCGGGACGGCAAGCATGTTCGTCGCAGATACTTTGTTCCTCCCCGACGGTTCGGAAGACCAAATCCGTCCGATGAGACGTTTGTATCTGCATCGGAGAGTATCCTTTATAATTGTCACGTCCTGCATGCGGCTCTGTGGCACTCCCAGGTATGTATAGGTCTCTCGAGCGCCAAGGTATCGTAAAGCGCTTCTGTCAACGAGCTCAGGATCTTCCGGGATGCCATTAAGTTTTCCTTTCTTCGAATAAACTTTGGCGCATTTTTCTAATCTGAAATGCATTCCAATTTCTTGAGTGTACTGTTTGACAATGTCCAGAGCTAGATGTTTCTCTTGGCCTTTAGCATAGATCTTAAGATCATCCATGTAAAATAAATGAGTACCATATGTATTAGTGTAAGGGCTCGTAACAAAATAATTAAACAAATTAAATACGGTTTCAAATAGCTCTTTATTGAGTGATCTTTATTCTACCAAGGCAAGAGAGCAACTGAAAACGAAACGTGTGGTCAAAAGCATACGCACTTAAGCGACTCATAAGAAGACCCCATATCAGAATTTATACTAGTGAGCAAAGATTTAAGCCACATGGCCTCTTTGACACCCTCAAACAGCGCTATGTACTCCACTTCTGTAGAAGAGGTTGCGACACTGTTTTGTCGCCTAGTATTCCATGTTACTGATCATTTTTCAAAAATTTTAAATAGATATCCTGTTGTACTTTTCCTATCAAGTTCATTGCTACCCTAATCGGCATCAACGTAGCTAGTTAACATATGTTTATATACACTTTTAACATATGTTAATTTTAGTTCCAAAGTACCTTTTATATACCTTAACACCCTTTTTAAGCATTTCCACAATTCTTTCGAATTCTTACTTTGATATCGACACAAAAAGTTCATTGAAAAACAGAGATCAGGTCTTGTCGATAACATCGCATACATTAAACAACCAATTAAATTTTTACAAGGTGCATCACAGCTTTCACCTGAATTTAAAGAATCATAGCCTACTTTTAATGGTAAAGGTGTACATATTGCTTTACAGTCAACCATGCCAAACTTTTGCAAAAAATTTTTTAATATGAAGTTTGATTCAATGAAATCATTTCCTGGCTTCTTTCAATTGATATTCCGAGAAAAAATTTAATTTCTTTCAAATCAGTCATTTTAAAACAACTAAATAGATACCTTTTGAAACTTAGCATTGTCTCTTGATTTTTTGTTACTATTAGAATGTCATCTACATATAAAAGTAAATATATATTTTTAGGCATATGACCTCTGTCCAGATAATATAAACAATTATCAGCCAAAGAATTTTTAAAACCTCTTTCTTTTATTACTTTGTCAAAACGTTCATACCAACAACGAGATGATTGTTTTAAGCCATACAAAGATTTGTTTAGTTTACAAACTTGAGCATTTCCTTCCTCAAAGCCTTCTGGAATTTGCATGTAAATTTCTTCATGCAAAATACCGTTTAAAAATGCTGTCTTTACATCCATTTGATGTAATAAAAGATCAAACTGATTTGCAAATGCTAAATGAAAACGAAAAGTGGAAATCCTAGCAACAGGTGCAAAAATTGCATCATAATCTATTGCATACTTTTGATTGAAACCTCGTGCTACTAGTCTAGCCTTGTATTTTGTGGGATTTCCGAATTCATCATTTTTTAATGTGAATACCCACTTGCAATTTACAATATTTTTATTTAAGGGTTTTGGTACAATAATCCATGTATTATTTATCTGAAGTGATTCAAGCTCATCCTTTATAGCCAACTCCCACTGAGTTCGATCTTCCCTTTTTTTAATTTCTTGGACATTTGCTTGCGTACATGCTGCATATGTATCGAACTCGTCGTCAAGATATTCTTTATAAGAAAATTGAGGACGATTTTTGAGTCTATCACTCCTTCTAATTTCATTTTGTTTTTGATCCTTTTCTTGTAATCTGGCTTCCGGTAATAGAGGTTTGCTACATTCAGGAATTTCCACGTTTTCTTCTGTGTTGTTATTACTACAGTTCTCGTCATTAGTTTTCTGAATTTGTGTAGGGCTAGCCTTTTCAGATAACCTTGGTCTTGAAACTTTAAAATTTGTTTCATCAAAAATGACGTCACATGCTACTTGAAATTTTTTAGTTTCAGTGTTCCAGATGTTGTGCCCATGTGGTTCATATCCGTCAAGAATTCCTTTGACTGACCTATCGTCAAATGTACTACTTCTTGTTTTCAAATGGATATAAGTGGTAGAACCAAACACTTTTAAATGACTCAGTCTGGGCTTTTTATTATGCCACCGTTCATACGGGGTTTTCGAACTTTCAACAGCTTTAGTTGGTGTTAAATTTATTGAATAAGTTGCTGTTAAAACAGCCTCACCCCAAAACTGTTTATCTAAGTCTGCACCGTTAATCATTGCGCGTGCTTTCTCAGTAATTGTTCGATTCATGCGTTCAGCCAACCCGTTTTGTTGAGGAGTGTAAGGTACAGTAAAATGGAACATTATCCCTTTTTCTGAGCAAAAATCTTTGAAGCCATTACTTATATATTCACGTCCGTTGTCACAATACAGATTAACAATTTTTAAATTGAAATGTGATTCACTCTTTGCCACAAAATCTTTAAATGCATTTAAAACATCTGATTTAAAAACCAATAAATACGTGACTGTGTAATGAGTGAAATCATCAATAAAAGTTGAAAAATAATTTTTATTGTTAGAGGTGGGCGGTGTAATTGGCCCACAAACATCTCTATGGACAATGAAC
>CAKNWW010194043.1:0-11684 GCA_932074435.1 Andricus kollari
TAATTCAGTGACCTAACATTTTTTCTTCACTTGCTTTTTTAACGTTAAGGCCATGTGACGACTGGGTCACGTGACCTGCTTCCTACCTTACCGACACTTCTTTTATTTGTAAACTTTTTTTCACACGAATAGCTAAACCGAGTTGAAAATTTGAGATAATAAATAAAAAGCACTAAGAAATGCGGCTCTGGTCCTAAATTTTTATAATTATCAAAAAAGTTTTTTTGTAAATAATTTTTTGTTTGTTGCTTTTTCATAGTTATAAAAAATTAGGACCTGAGCCGCGTTTCTTAGTGCTTCTTATTTATTATCCCAAATTTTCAACTCGATGTGGCTATTCGTGTGAAAATAAGTTTGCAAATTAAAAAAAGTGCCGGTAAGGTAGGAAGCCGATCACGCGACCCACTCGTCCCATGGCCTGAAAGCCAGAGGAACGGGAGCAAGCTATTTTTCAAACTTCAATATCTTTTTTCCTTTCGAACAACAAACGTCGAAAGTTGACCAACAAAGCAGCAAAAAAGAATGTATTGATACGAATTGAATTGAAAAGATTAAGACACCTCGCAAATCCCGCTTTGCGACAATTACGAATTGGACCTGTGTGTCAATGCGTGTGAATTCGAGAAGATGGTGTTTCAGATTTGAATCTTTCTATACTTACAAATACGGTGCAAAAGTTTGAAGTCAGTGAATTCACTTCAATGCGTCAGCACGCAAACGCTTTAACACTGGTTAATGCGTCTGAATTCATGAGAGTAGAATACAACTCGAATCCGCCCCAATTCGTCACGGTGAATTTCAGCAAGTGTTGGTTTATACGATTTAATCCGTGACAGGAAAACCAACGTGCGAGGCATATAGAATTTATTGTAAATCTTTGGTAAACTGTCCCGTAGGTCAGTGGGAATACGGTGGAGACTGATACACGAGGGATCGCTGGTTCAGGTCTCGACGCATGCACTTTTTATTAATTTTGTTCGAATTGACCTTGACCGCGCCTCCATTTAAAGGAAAATAGACTCTCAAGATGGCAATTAGTACAACGTATAAAGGAACACTTTAGGCGACGTTGGGCTGTTGAGTATTTACTACAACAGCAGCACAGATATAAATGGTCTAATTCGAAGCCCAACCTTGCCAAAGGAGATCTAGTTCTACTTCGCAACTCTCTGACTCCTCCGTCTACGTGGCAGTTAGGGCGAATCGTATCGTGTCATCCCGGCCGAGATCAACGAGTTAGAGTAGCAGACGTTAAAACGGCGCACGGCGTTTACCGGCGACCTACTGTACAGCTATGTCGGCTTCCTGTTCAAGCCCCGATTGTTTAAAACTGTATGGAATGTAATGCACTATCTCGCCACAGCGGGCGGCGCCGTGTGCTTATCTATACAGGGTGTCCTAAAGTTCGCGCATACCGACCACATAGCTCGAATACTGGTGAAAAACTAAAATCATATTTTAGAGCTCAAAAATGTCGAATACTCTAGGATTTTTTTAAACATTGAAACACCACTGCCTAACTTTGAAAGACGCAACGTGATTGGCCAACTTTGACCTTCTTTATCTAAAAAAATAATGAGTATTCGACATTTTTGAGCTCTAAAATATGATTTTAGTTTTTCTCCAGTATTCGATATATGTGGTTCATATGCGCGAACTTTGGGACACCCTGTATAATAAGTATGATTGGAACGTGTATATATCACGGCGGGCGGTGTCTAGCCGCGTTTTCTCTCTTGAAAAGACACTAAGTTGCTGTATATAGGAATAATTATGTCACAATTACCTATTATTAATTATGTCACCTACACGTCTAAACTGTGTATTACAAATTGTTTTGTCTAGACTTATCATTATAGATTACTATTTCGCTCCTAAAGGGCGGAACGAGGCGAGCGGCATGTTGAGGATAAGGTAAAATTTTGATTTCCTTGAAATAACGTAAATATAAAAACTTCATGATACACTCCTGAGGTCTTACGAAAACCCTTCTCCTCAGTATGGGTCCTGCGCCTGCCTCCAAACTTCTGGAAAGTTTCCCTGACGGAAGGGATACTAATCTGGCGAGAGTACTGTCTCAGTTGACGCTTAACTTCCGACCGTGTTGACATGTAACCTTGTACGACCTAAAAACCCGCTCAGTCTTCTCGGTAGTGATTGTGTTAAACCCTTTTGTCAACTCGCATTGTTAATAAACTCTAAAGTCCATTGTTCAGAATAAATGTTTAAATATCAATTAACTGGCGTTTATCTCAATTTAATTACCCGATCTGCGACTCCCGCCATCCGCCTCTAGTGATATGCCTCAATTGAATTGCTCAAATAATAAACTAATAATAAAATTTATTGTTATAAATAAACACCTATCCTCTCAATGCATTTACAATTTATTTTATCATGATCTCAATGACGATTTTTGTTTCGGAATGCAAAATTATGGGAATTTATAGAAACTTATGAAAAATTACGAGAACTTGTAGAACTTGCAAACCTATGAAATTTATGAAAACATCAAATTTAGGGACACTTTCGGGAATTTTTGAAAGATATACACATTTTCTCATCTATTGCTAATAGTCCAAGAGCTGGTTTGGTGACGTTTTTCGTGAAGTGGGAGTACAAGTCCTAGTTTGTGGTGGATGTATCTGGGAAATGACCCTTCTTTCGAAACCCATAAATGCCAGATGCCCTGCCTGGGGCGTTTAAGCACCTGAACCAGGTGAAAAAATTGGAAATTTGCAGTGACAGTATAAGAGCTAATTTTCTTCTAGGATAGAGGCTGGGCGGTGGCGAATGGTATGGCAACTGGGGACGAAGAGGGAGAATACACATATGTGAGTAAGGTGGGGGTATCGATGATAGACTATGCAGTCATGAATATGCAAGGATGGGAGGAGACGGAAAGATTCGCAGTATAAGGGATAGTAGATCGGACCATCAGCCATTAGGGTTGTGGATAAGGGGTTAGAGCGGCGGAAGGCAAGGGGGGGAAGAAGGGTCGACGGGGGAGAGGGTGAGTTGGACGAGGGAGGCGATAGAGTGGTATAAGGAGCAGTTAGGGAAGTTACGCTTTGAAGGGGAGTCGATGGAAGAGATATGGGAGGATTTAAAAGAGAAAGTGAAAGGTTGCGTGCAAAAGAAGGTATTCGAAAAGAAGAAGAAATGAATGGTGAAGTCGCGGTGGGATAGAGAATGTAAAAAGATGAAAACGAAGGTCAAGAGGAAGTACAAGAAGTGGAAAGAGGGTACAGCGAAAAGCGAGAAGAACGTAAAAATGAGGAAGCAGTTTAGATTGATGCATAAGAAGAAAGAACAGGAAAAGGAGAAAGATCTGGAAGAAGAGTTAGGAAATGTTAAGGCAGAGGGGGATGTCTGGAAGATAATAAATAGGCTTAGAAAGCGTAGAGTGGGGATAAGCGAGAAGAGAGGGAGTGAGGAGTGGAGGGAGTTTTTTAAATAATCATTTCAGGGCACAGGCTCAAGAAAGAAGGATGGTGGAAGTAGAAGAACGCGGTCGGTAGAGATGGAGGAGTTGGAGGATGAGGAGATAGATAAATGGATAAGGAAGTTGAGAAGGTCAAAAGCAGCAGGCCTGGATGGGGTAGAGAACGAAGCATGGCTGTTTAGTACACAAGAGGTTAGGGAGAGGCTGAAGCAGGTAGTGAAGAAAGTATGGAGGGGGCAAGTATAAGAAAGGAGACAGAATAGACAGGAAAATTATAGAGGGATTACGCTAATGAATACGGCGTATAAAGTATACGCGATGGTGGCGGCGGAGAGGCTGTGGAAGGATGTCAAGGGGAAAGGAATATTGCCGGAAACGCAGGCGGGCTTTAGGGCGGGTAGAAGTACTATCGACAATATCTACATCCTGCAGCACGTGGTAGATAGAGAATTAGCAAAGAAGGTGTTGAGAGTGTAGACATTTTTCGTGGATCTCAAAGGCGCGTTTCCTTCAGTGGATAGGGGAAGGTTGTGGGAGGCGATGGAGGATAGGGGAGTGGAAAGAGGCCTGATCGAGAGGGTAAGGGAGATATATGAAGAGACAAAAGATTAGGTAAGAGGAGGGGAGGGGATTTCGGAGGCATTCTGGATGGTTAGGGGGTTAAGGAAAGGGTGCCCGCTTAGCCCAATGCTTTTTGCGATTTTAATTGCGGATATGGAAAGTAAGCTGGAGGCCGGGGTGGTAGAAGGAGTCAGGATAGAAGGGGTTAGAATTTGCTCACTACCGTATGCAGATGACATAGTGTTGTTGGCTAAAAGCGAGAAAGCTTTAAAGGAGATAATGAAGAGGTTGAGAAGATACCTGGATAAGAGCAGGTTAGTACTGAATGTGGAAAAGTCCAAGGTTATGGTGTTAAAATAGGAGGTGGGAGGGATAAGGGAGGGGAGTGGAGGTGGAAGGGAGTGGCGGGGCAGGAGGTGAAAGAGTTTGTGTACCTAAAGGAGAGGGTGAGGAGGGCAAATGTGGTGATGAGGTAGGTGTGGGGGTTGGGAAAGAAGTTATTCGCAGATGATTTTGATAGGAGAATGAACTTGTTTGACTCCCTATGGACGAGTGTGCTATTGTATGGAGTAGAGGTGTGAGGATGGAAGGAAGGTGAAGAGGTAAATAGATATGTAAAGTGGACATTGTAGTTGAATTAAGTGAGAAGGATGCACGAGGAAGGAAGGAAGGTATATGAGTTGGTTAAAAAAAATGGCATGGAGAGAGAGAAGACAGTAGGGGAAGGGAGAATAAGAGAGTCAAGGCTTAACAGGAATTGCGTGTGGATTATGCCAAGGGCTAGAGCGCAATATTTGTGTGCGAAAGGAGAGAAAGGAAGTCAGGAGCTTATAACGAGGATGAGATGTGGGTGCATGGAGGATTTTAATAGGTTCTGGCTCTCTAGGGAAAAGAGGATATGTGCACTGTGTGGGATGGAGTATGCGAAAGTGGAGCACTGGTTGGAGGAGTGCGTAGAGGTGGAAAGAAGTGAAATGAGCACGGAGGCATTGATGCATGAAAGGGGGGACAAAAGGGCAGTAGCATGAGTGAAGGGAGTGTTGTGTATGAAGGAGAAGAAGAGAAGGAAGGAGGAAGAGGAATGGAGAACGTGGAGAACGTGAATGTAGACGCGGAAGCAAGAGAGTAGCGACATGGGAGCGAGGCGAGGAAGGCAAGGCGATAAGCGCGTGCGATCCCAGAGTTTAAGGTATGGAAGGATGTTAGTTTTAAGGCTCACTTTAAGGTAAATTATGTAAAAAAGAGGAAAGTGTGAGCAAGTCAATTTTTTAAGGCCAAGATTCTGAAGAGTAAACGTTTATACTAGATGGAGAGATAGATAGCAAAAATATATCAGATAAAGATAAAATGTTGTAATTAACTTCCTGCGAATATGTACGTCAAAACGCTAATAAACAAAGTCAGTAATGACAAAATCCTCAAAGAATGTAGTGTAGAGGAGACACTGATTGACAAATGTGAAGAAATTCGTTTAGATGGATTGGGCATGTTCAGAGAATGAATGATGAACGACTGACGAGACAAGTCTTTTGAGGTAAAATAAAGGGCAGGCGAAAAAGGGTGGCGATAAATAGTTTATAAGGAATGCACGATGAAGAGCGTCAGTAGAGTGAATGACGCCTGAAGCGAAACATCTTGGATAATAATAGGCCCGAGTGAAGAGCTTTACATGATTACTGTTCGAAGCTCTTCGCCTGGGGTGATTGCTAGAGAGATTGATCAGCGTCCTGGGACAGAGCAGTGTTGCGGAACGAACGTGTTATTTAAATAAACAACACGAGAATTCTAGATCAATCTAAAACTCTATACCCCCCCCCCTATAGCGCCTCAAACAATCCCCTTCCTCACCGATTGAGTTACGCTTACCCCGGAAGGGATATGGCTTAAAAGTATAATAAATATACTGGAAGTAAGAGAACGTTAACGAGAAGGAGGTTCAGTGACTGTCTCTGTCTGACGTAACCTTACAGTGATAAGAGTTAGTAGAGAAAAAACATTCCAGTATCTCTTCCTCTCGTCGCACAAATTGTCTACATTCACGCAGTTCAAGCCTACGCCTAGCGTTTGCGGTAAGGAATCAAAACACTCAATGCGTTTCACTTTTAGCCACTCGGCAAATTTAACGCTCAGATTTGATTCTATATATCGAAGACTTAGATGCTTACACATAAAAAAACATATAGAAATAATTTATTAGACTGTTAAAGTGCCGGATAAAAAATCCAACACAATAAATCTATTCTATCCTTTTCGGAATTTTAAACAGACATACAATTTTTTTGGTGAAAAGTTACATTTGAGTCAAAGAGTGTTTTCATACGATAATCAGACTTTCATAGCCGGGCTATGGAAGATGTAATTTACGCGCGCTTACGAGCATCATTAAAAATTGGTACATACTTGAATCGCCACAGCTCCAAGTTTTGTCGCTGAAAATGAAGATAATGATCCTAGAAAACTGCCTATTGGAGTTCTTGCTGCACCAACAATTACAACATCAGTGAGTTTTTTTGTCCCATATGACCTTTTATGTAGATCAACAACCTAAAAAAGTAATGCAATCGATCATAATTCGTAATGAAAATCAGTTTTTTATTATTATATTATACAGAATTAGTGGCATTATTGTCAATATCATCAACGTAGGGTTTTTTATGAATAAAGAGGGTATTATGTGTAAAACATGAATTGTATTCCTTCTCGTGTGAGGCATATTCCACCTTTCCTGGTTGATATTTAGATCATTGTTGGTAAAATGAATGAAACTCTGGTATTTTTTTTATAAAAAAGTAGCTATATATCCTTGGAAAAAAAGCGTCGCCCGCTTTGAGCGAAATCACGCACTATTGAATATTTCGGCGCAGGATCCGATGTAGAATCCTAGTATCCGTTCACTTTCCGGCGGTGGTTCCGAAACAGCCGTATATTTTTGAAAACTACTTGTTAAAAAAACATCACAAGTAACATATAGCTTATAATATGATGAAGCTTAATATAGGGCGCATGAGACAAGACCACGTTTGCTTATGTACGGTAACAATTCGTTTCAAAAATATTTTTTTCGCGAAAAGATGAAAATCGTGTTTTTTTTTCGCGTCACGCGAAAAATAAATTTCAGTATCTCTTTTAATTTACATTGTAGAGAGTTGAATGTTGAATCAAATTGCTTGAAGAATTTCAAAAAATACAATAGATCGACGCCTCGATTCAATATGAGTCTATGTGCTGACAGCGCCCTGTATGAGACTATTCCCTATGCTTATACACAGCGCATAGTCTCGTACACGGCGCTGTCAGCATATAGACTCATATTGAATGGAGGCGTCTCTCTCCGCGCTGTGTCGCCACAAGTTTAGAGTGGAGATTGAAAATTACCCCTTCTCCGCTGCTCGACTCCGCCATCTTCATTCATTTCTTTGTGCAATGTGATGCCACATCGCAGAGTGGAAAAAGTGTATTTTTGTAATAATTTATGTGTTTTCGTCGTTTGGAAAATGTCTGAAAAGAAGCCTAAAGTGATAGAGAGGCTGATCAAAAGAGCGCGGAACCTGGAATGAGAAGTTCGAGGGCGTTTGAGGCACAGAGATAGATCCAGCCGAAGTCATAGAAAACGCAAACATGTTCCATAAACACGCTCCCGTTCGCGGCATTCACGTACACGCTCTCGTTCACGCCGTTTAATATGCAAGTCGAGTACACAGTCTGCTCACGTTTACGCTCGCAGTCTCGCCTACGTTCTCAGTCACGCTCATGTTCACAGTCACGTTCACGTTCACAGTTACACTCAGGTTCTCGTTCTCACTCGAAAGCGCGGTCAGGATCATACCCGCACTCAAATTCTAGATCTTCGCACAAGTCTTCAAGCTCATCACGTTCCCAAAGTGATAAAAAAAAATTGGCGAAACAAAATAATTCGGAATTAAAGTCTCTCAATTTTACCGTGTTGGCTCATTACAGTAGTCGACGCCATATTCCGACTGTAATGTGACAAAATTTTTCCTTTAAGTTAATGAATTTTTTAGTTTTTTTCGACTTAAATAAGTCGAAGGTTTTTTCTATTTACCATAATTAAATTCCGACTAGACACGCAAAACGTGAGCTAAACAGTCGAAGTCTCTCCTTGTTTAATTTGATAATTCGAGATGCCTTATCAGTCGATGTCTACCATGCCAACTGCAACAAAATAACACGAAATGAGTCTGCACAAGAGGCAGAACATAGTTTAAATGATATAGATTGAGTTTGCACACAGAGGCAAAACGTCTAATATTGATTTCTACATATTATGTTCTTCCTTTAGGAGGCAAAGATGGGAATCCGGAGAAGCACGTTTTGGACAAACGTGTTCTGGATATATTGGGCGACGACCCAGCTACCGCTAAACGTAAAGAATTTGTGCTACGTCCAGACAATGCTGTCCACTGGAATGGCTGGCTAGAATCAGGGTTCAAAAAGAAGCACATTGTAAAAATAACGGTGAAATACTCCTTGACAGGATCTTGCGACCTCGGAGCACCGCTACTTAACCCAGAGGTCGGAAGTTTTCTAGCGGACAATTCTAAGAAACGTTATAAGGGCTTTACTGAAACTCAAAACAAAACTGGAACTGCAATGCAAGTTCTGGGTCAAGCCCTAAGCACGTTGTTGGATGAAAAAGAAGAAAGTGTCGACAAGCTACTGCTAATTAATAATGTATGGGATTCCGCAAAAATATTAGTTGACCTGCATAATAATGAATCAAAAGTGCATAGGGCCATTATCAATCCAGGTATTGTACCCAACGTTAAATACATTCTGGAAAAAAAGCCGCAAAACTATTATACGGAGGTTAATTGGGCGAAAAGCTGACGGGAGCTAAAGATATTGAAAAAGCGGGTAATGAGATGAAGGTTCAACCAAAATCGCGCAAAGAAACCAATCCCGCCCCTAACCACTTAAACTAGAAAAGTCCTGCGGAGTCACGGCCTCAGGCTCCGAGGACGAACAACACGTACAGAGACCAGACCAAGCCACAGGGCAATTATTCGGGAAGTCGCTCGAGTGCAGGACACAGCAGGACTCGGGGGCAGAATCATCCACCGTATCAGAGGCTGCAACAGGGCTGATATTGGAGGTAAGCGTACATAGGTAGGTACATAGGAGGTAAGGTACATAAATTTAAAAAAAAAAGAAAAGGATGGTTATCTTGCCTGTACCTTGACGACTTATTATGTTTTGGTAGGGAGTGTAAGGAATATCTAAAAAACGTGGAAGAATCAATTGAATGCCTTACATCATATTTTATTAAAAATTGCATTAATCACGATTTTCATAAGGAAAGCAATGCATTTTGCATAACCAGTATTCGAGATAGCAAAGATAAATTATTGTTTTTTGATCAGGTAGTGATTGTGAAAAAGAGTAATTTTTAGTATAATAATATGAATTTTATAGAGTTTTAGCGCCTTCGCACTATCGATATATGTGTTCCGTTCTTGTTGCTTACTTCACTCTTATAAGATCTGTCATGACATCCTTTTTCCATGAATACACTTAAATTATAAATCACATATGTGATTCTGAAAGACATGTGTAAATAAGCATTTATTCCTTTCTTCTCGTGGTGCTCATCGTGAAAGTTTAACGACCACGAGGCAGATCAACATAAATTTAAAATGACGCAAATGTTACGGCAGACCCTATGAGAAGGAGCAATCTAATTATTGATGGCTAGCTACATATACAATCATAGGCGTTACCGCTCGTTGGAGCGAGAGAGAGAGAGCGCGAGAGCGAGCCACCGATAATTATAATATCGCGTGCCACTTCTTTTATATTCATGCTCTCCTGACACTACTGAGTCCCTGACTGACTCCAAAATGTTTAATAAAATTATAATTATTAATAAAAAGTAAAATTTGATTAAACTAAAAGCCTTAATAATTTTCGAAGCATCTATCTATAAATTTTGGGAACGATCAGACAAGATGAAGATTTCGGTAATCCATAGCATTTATCGAAATTGATATAGTTATAGAACTGCCCTGTATTGATTGTTGACTTTTGAAATCAATAAGCAATATTGGTGCAGGCACAAATTGTTTACAATTACTAATCAACAATTCCAGTAAATAGTTTTCTAAATTCTAAAAACGTATACTCTATTTAAAATTCAAATCTGCAATAAAGCATAACTTTTGTGAAAGGGTTTGACTGTTGCTCTCGATCATGGGGATAATAATTTCAATACGCTAAATTAAAAGTTTCACCTCAAATTGAAATTTTTGCACGTGGCCTGAGGGATTGCTAAGTCGATGCATTATCAGCATCAGCATTTTTGAAGTCACTACACATCCTGCCGTCGTTCCCACAGCAGTCAGCAGGACTAAAAATTTCAGAAATGCAAAAATCCCTACCCACAATTCAAAGAGGCTAATCGCAGTCAAGTTTCCATAGCATTCTTCGTTGACACCTTGACCGGCGAGGTTGGTAAGATGGGAATAAAAGGGAAATTGTTTTAATCATTTCCCCGCTCCATCCGTACTTCCCTACGCGTTCGCGTCGCGGAGTCGCCCGGAAGGTTTCATTTATCGAAAAAAGGCGTGCTATGGGGGGTTTGGGGATGTAAAGTGTGCAAACGCAAAGCGCAATAACAACCGGTTAAGTGCAAACGGGAGGCGTGAAATGTTCGGCATTTAAAACCAAGGACTCGAAAGTGAATCGTGACCGCGAAAAGTGCAGGAATGACTTGCCATCAAATTGCGCCGATTCGTAAGTCGACGTGTGTGGAACCGGGGTGATTTGATGCGGGGACGCAGTCGATCAAATACCGAAAGGAAATTGATCGACTAGCTATGAAAAATCGCGACCTACGTCAGTTTTCGTTCAAGTGAACCTTCGGGGCGACAGCGCGACGCGTGTGAGTAGTCAGTGGTGAGGAGTGTAACAAATAAGGATTAATTTACCCTGGCAAAGGAAAAAAGGTCAGGGGTACATTAACTAATATTTAATTTGACAATCTCTCTCTCTTTCTGGTTAATGCGTCCCGCTCACAATAACAAAAACAACGTTAGTGAAATTTTGCATACGCTTTAAGCGTTTAGATTAACGAAAACATTGAATTCGGCCCGTCAATCTCCTACGCTCGGGGATTAGACGGTAGGTTATAAGGGTAGTTTAATTATCAATGCTTTCCATATACTCTTGTTTCTTTTGTTTGTGACCAGCATGTAAAATAAATTCAGGATTTTTTGTGCAACCATGTTTGGAACCATATAACATTGTGTTGAAAATTAATTACCGACCCTAGTCCAATTTTCAATAATTTTCTCGGGCGGACGCCGAAGTTGCTTCCAGGAAGCTGTGATCAAAGGCGAATCCCACAAAATAATAAAAAACATCTGGGAGCGATCTCAGGTGATTGTCTGAAATACCTCCGGGCGAATCATAAAAGAATAAAATACAAAGTAGCTGAAATCTAAATTCAATACTACCATAATTTGCAGCTCTTTGAAAAAGAATTAAACATCCAAATATTCGAAGGCAGGTTGGTTCGTAACAGACAGTTGGTCTTTTTTTTCTAAATGGTGCATTTCCTATGTTTGTGATTTTGACAGGCAATCCGCGATTGCACAAAGACTTCTAAAAGTTCTGTGTGGATCTCTCAAATGTAGAACATTATTTGACAAAAAAAAAATTT
>CAKNWW010194046.1:0-11860 GCA_932074435.1 Andricus kollari
CAATGAAAATACGTATGTTTCAATACCAATGCATATTATGAATTGTAATAATATAAATTTATTGAAATGATACATTGTTTAAGGTTATTGAGAATAAAATTTAATGCAAAATAAGAAAAAAATATTGAAGTAATCATGATAAATAAAATTTGTACTTTATATTGCAACATATGAATAAGGAATCTCAGGAATTTGATATCAAAGTGTTGCACATAATGTTCGCACTTCGGACTAAATCGAGCGCGAAGCACGAGATACGTGATGAGAATGTGTTCGTTAAAGCCGAAGGAGCTTTAACAAAAGAGAATTCACAATCACCAAATTACAGTTGTCGATGCTGTGACCTTTAATTTGAAAAGGTCTCTGCACAAATGTGTGGAAATACAATGACCGAGCGCGTAGCGCGAGGTAAATACATTATCGAGAGCGAAGCGCGAGATACATTTATTATCGAGCGCGAAGCGCGAGAACCAACAGTCGCGCGCCTTAGGCGCGCTCAAACTTGCGAGCGAAGCGAGCCGCGCCCCTCGCGCGCGATGAGAATGTGCCCGCTCAGCGGGCAGATTTTTCAAACTTCTTTTCCACTATTCCCGTGTTCTTGATTTTCATTTCTTTTGGGGGGTCTTTTTCCTTCTTAATTTTCTCTATAATAATTACTCAAAAAAATCGCAAAGAAATAGGAATTAACGCTAAAAACTTGCAAAACCCAATTTTTCACTTAAGGGGTTTTTCATGCCGGGTTTGGTTTTTGGCCCATATATTTTGTCCATGATAATATTTTTGAGCTTTCATTACACCGTTTTGAAGGTATATTAAATAGCTTACTTTTTGTGAACAAAGCATATATAATTACCATGTACACAAAAGTTTACAGCTAATTCTCTGAATGTCTTCCAATCTGCCAAAAAATTGTTTGTATTGTAGGTTGGGACACTTCTTAAAAAATGCAAAATAAGCGTAAATAAGAATTTAAAAATGCCACAGTGAACCTTTTAGTGAATATTTAAATTTTGGTGAAGAGGGCATGGACATTCAATAAAGATTTCTAATGCGATTTTGGACCACCCTACTCTACAGGCCTTTTTCACCTGACCCAGTTCTAAATTGAACTGAACCATAAACTTCTGCAGGGACATTAGTTAAGTCAAAACAATTAGTTAAGGCCAATATAACGCATTACCGAAATTTAACACTTACGCCTTTATGCCTCGCGAGCATACCTACACTTTTCCCTATATTAATTCCAATACTTCATTTTCAACAATACTTTTTCATAAGAGTATCCTTAATGAAAAGTGTTTTCGTCTGCATATATTTTTATAAAAATTTTCTCTTTCGTCTAGTTATGAAAATATGAGTTTTGATGTGTAAACTAAAGTTCGTAAAAAATTCTAAACTATAATCTTTAACGTCACGCGTCTGAAATGAATTAAACTTAAATTATGATCTAAAAAAATACAAGCTTTTTTATTAAATATTAACCTTAAGTGCTCCATTTTTTGCCAGAACCAAGGCCCCGTCTACGGGTAAATCTATTTCAGAAAATCTGAAGTCACCCTCGACCGGAAGTCCAGCGATGTGTCTCATTTCCAAGGGGAAGATTATGTGACTGTCTAAGTCTGGAACCCGCCCCTCTATCCAATTATTTTCACAATTCCACTCTTGGTTAGGTAACCAATGTTTCTTTAACCCCCGAGACAATTTATTCAATCCCAGCAACAAAAAGATTCGTAACACCTTCCTCAATTGACACATATTTCTCATATTATTTTTCACAAACACATAGAATTTCCACAAATTTCATTTATGTCAGTTATATAAATTAGGTTCAACTACGCTGTTTTATTGCATTACGAAGGACCAAATTAATTGCAATCACTAAGCTTGTGGTTCGTTACATTACAGTGAACCAGACTGAGCGAGAGATCCACTTAATCCGGATTTAGGGGGGCGTATCGCCACTGATTGTAGTGGGAGTAATACGGCCTGCATTCACACTGATTATTTGCATACATACTAGATTTATGGAATTAAAGCGATGCAACGCAATGTACGTGTACGCCCATAGTACTGTGCATTAATTAAATTGAGCTTCTACCTTCAAAAGTAGAAAATTAATTACAAATAAGCATTATTGTTCTTCAAATGAGTGCTTTGCAATTACTTTTTACTGAAGGCTTATGTAAGTTTTATTTTTATTATTTATAGTAACAATTGTTCATTTGCGGGATCAAATCTGCTCCCATTTTTGGTCTAAGTTCATTATTGGTATGTGGTATCAAATTTATGTCAAATTGAATTCATTTTAAAATAGGCAGGCTGTGGATTTCAAGCCTCAGACCCTCGCAGAAATTTTTCCGTAGCCCCGATCTGGCCAAATGGGGCCCAGATCGGGAAGCCAAGTCGGATCAGACCCGTGATGAAACACACGGACGAGTCTGGGCCGAACTTGTTAGCCCGATCGGTGTGCCGGGTCAGTGCCAAGTCGGTACCCCATCAGATCACTATTGAGTTATATTAAAAATTATGGGGCATTTTTAATCTTAGTAATTAATAGTACACAAGATAAATTGATAAATTTGTGTGAGTTGTAAACAAAAGAAGTGAGGGGCCTCGACATTTGGCCCCGACTTCAGTTGCATATACAATTTTTGAAAGCCCAGCGGAACGGGCTGATTCCGGCCAGGTCAGGTTGCAAACCCGAAACCCGATCCGATCTTAGATTACGTCTATCGAATATATAGGTAAGAACAAATTCAACAAAAAATGTTCGAAAAATAAATAGATTTCGTTTTTCTAGAAAAAGGTACCTTGTTCAATTTTCAAGTCTTTTAGTTAATTTAGGATGTTCTTCCTATTTTTCAGTAGATTTTGAAGGATGACGATAAATATCGCTATAACCCGAATATAAAAATTACCTTCAGATTTGTAGCGTACAGAATTACTTCGTATCAGCTCGAGGCGGGTGGAGTTTAGTGTTCATAACCCGGCCAAAAACCCCGACTGTGACCGAAAACTAGAAACCCGGGCCGACTCAAAGTCATTTTGCACACCAAATAATAGTTAATTGACCGAAATCATTTTTAAATCGGACATAAAATACGTGCTCAAGTCACGGAATAAGACCGATTTAAAAAATATCTTTTTTTTGACAATGTTATGCGTATTAGGGCGTATTGATAATACAAATTTCAGAATATAAATGACACTAGGGCCCATTCTTTCCCTTTTCACATAAAATGCAACTGTTTAAAATTTTATTCCAATAAAACAACAATTTCTGATCAATTTTGACAAAATTGCCTGGGGAACCCAAGAAGATATGTTTTTCTTGAATTTATTCGAAATTCTAACTCGCATTGAAAAAGTGATGCAAATGAAGTTTTAGATCTCTGTGAAATACATATTTTTCATTTGATTAATTTTTTCATTGATATAACCTTTCTCGAGAAAAATCGAAAAAATGGGTATGCGACGCAACTGAACGCACATAATCGTAAATAATAATTTTTTGGTGAATAATAATGAACATTTGGCACTTGCCTGTGTGTTGACGCCACCAAAGCACCTGGCTCATCCACATGTTGTTTCCGGCTCGTCTTCACCTTGTTCACAGCTTCGATACGCCTCTGGCTCGTACAGCAAACTTTACACTCGTATGGAACTGTCTACTTTCCGCACTTGTACCTAGATCTACTATTAATGGCCACATTTTTCACCAAAAAATGAATTTCCGGTCCGAGGTACAAGAAATAATAAAGCATATGTGGGCGTCCACATGAAAAGGGCCCTAATGGACCTTATGGAGTTACGAACCCCTTAGGCTGAAAACCGAGTCGCCGGGGCATTTTTAAAGTAGGAACTTCGAAAAACTGCTTTTCGAGAAAAACGCATCTAAATTTGGTGAGTGCCATAAGCGCACGTGTTCTTCGAACATGAAATATACCCACTTCCAGTTGTTTTCGAGACATAAGTATAGTGCAAATAGATTCAGTATAGACTCGAAGATAATAGTTTTTACCATGACTTAGAAAAACGCGAGTATCTCCTAAACTAAAACCGGCGTATATATTTAATATAATAGAGCTGAACACAATATAGAAAATTTTGTGTTTTTACTTTAATCCAATGCGAAGAGCGTAAATGGTCTATGTACAAAAACATTCACAGAAAAGTTTTAAAAAACTGAAAAAAATTGTACAGGAAACTAAAACTAAATATAATAAATTACAACAAACATTACTGGAAACTACCATTTTTGTCTATATTTCAGAAGAACTTTGTACATTACTGCACCTTGTTGCGAGCTTTGTTGTATATTCTTGTAGTTTAGAAAAAATACAAATTTTCTTTTAAACCTTTATAACTTTAAACCTCATTAAAATAGTTATGTTTTTTTTCTGATTCTTGCGTGTTTACTTATCGTCCTTTGTAATCCGCCAGAAAATGAAAAAAAAATGTTTAAAATTAACAAAATGGCAGCGGTTTTCCTGAAAATATTAAAAGTAGATTTTCTTAAAAACGCCAACCTTTGTTTTGCTTTTTTTACATTCTCATCTCAATAAAAAGGTATTGGTTTTATGTGAAAAATGACTTTCGCGGATTCCATAAAATGTCGACGTTTTGAGACCCCCTGAGTCAGAAAAAATAGTTTCGTTAGCCAGCCCTCTCGGACTAAAATTAAAAAAGTTTAAGCATTTTCAAAAATTTTGAGACCATTTTTTTCAAGATTTAAAAATTTTATGTAAGGCATTTCGTAGTATTTAGCAAGCCGAACAATTTATCCTGACGACTTTTTTCGATAAAAAGAAAAAGTATCAGAGTTGTAGCATTCACCAAATTAAAAAAATCAATCGAAAATGAAAATTTTGAGCCAAACAACGCAAGATATGAAAAAACGTAGATAAGAGAAAACCGACGTTTTTTGAAAGCCCTACAAGATAATCATAACAGCTTTTCGAATTTTCTTGAAAAATTTAAAATTCAAATTTTGATCGCACAAAAAATAATGAAAAATAAAAAATTTCATTTTGCGGTCAAACTTTGCAGGATACGAAAAAAGTTTAATGTACAAAAAGTGTGATTCCAAAAAACATATACAAATTTTCTATTATTCACTTTTTGATAGGACGCGTAGTTTATGATTTATTCGTAAAAAACAGTGTGAAAAATAAAAAAATTAAATTATTGGACAAACGCCACAAGCTATATAAAAAAAAATTTTTTAAAAGTTGTTCACCCAAAAAAGAGCTACAATTTTTTTATGAATAATTTTTTGATCGCATGCACAGTTTTTGTTTTAATCGTGAAAAATGGCATTAAAAATAAAACAATACAATTTTTGGAAAAACGACAAGAGCTACGAAAAAAATGAATTTACAAAAATTGTGCACCTAAAATACATTTACAAATTTGGCCCGAATCTTTTTTTGATAGGACGCGTATTTTTGGTTTCAAACGTAAAAAATAACATTAAAAATAAAAATGAAAAATTTGTGGAAAAACGACAAAAGGTACGAAAAAAAATTGCTAGACAAAAGTTTTTCACCCAAAAAAGAGATACAAATTTGTTATTAATCATTTTTTAGTAGGGCGCGTAGTTTTTGTTTTAAGCGTAATAAAATAACATTAACAATGAAAAATTAAATTTTTGGAAAAACAACACAAGGGACGGAAAAAAATAATGAACAAAACTTGTTCTCCCAAAAAAGATCTACATATTTGTTATGAATTCTTTTTTGATAGAATGCCTATTTTTTGTTTAAATCGCAATAAACTACCTTGAAAATAAACAAATTAAGTTTTTGGAAAAATGACACTAAGTGCAATAAAATTTTAATTAACAAAATTGTTTTTTATATGAGCTGCACTTTTTTAAATTATAAAAACAAGACAATGAAAACAGATCTGTTTATATACCAATGCATATTGTGAATTGTAATAATATAAAATTATCAATGTAGAAAAGTTCGCACTTTGCAAAAAATCGGGTGCGAAGCACGAGATGCGTGATGAGAATGCCTTCGTTAAAGCAGAAGGAGCTTTAAAAAAAAGAATTAATAATCACCAAATTATACTCTCTAAATCTGAATCAGTGAAAAGTCACTAATTGTCAGTGAAATCTCACTGATTCAAATAGGTAGAATCCGGTCACTGACAACCAGTGAAAAGTTACTTATTCATTCAGTGAAAGTTTCACTTGTAATAGTTGGCAGCAGTGCATCACGTCAATATAGCATTCATAATAAAATAAGATTTTAGTAGATTCAATGAAATAATCATAGTAAAAACTTAAATCCCATAAATGTGATAAAATATCGAAAAATGTGAAAAGATTTGATGCAACTACACGACCAAAAACCTCATATATTTCTTTACTTTCAAGATTCGACTGTTATGCACACACCCGTCAAGTTAGTACTTTTCATACAAGTCAGAGTATATTTTTCCCGCAGTAAATTCAGCACACTTATAGTCCGAAAATTTACAAATTTATTTCTTTAAAAAATTATTTTTGCTACTCAAGTAAAAGAATAACAACGCTTTACTTTAAAACTTGGAGGTTATGTCTCGCATGATTTACTCTGGTGTTACTGAATTGATTAGTGAAAAGTCCGGAATCACTAATTAATCAGTGAAATTTCCAACTACTATTTCAATCAGTGAATTTTTCACTGATTCATATTTAGTGAGTAGTTGTCGATGCTTGACCTTTAATTTTAAAAGGTCTGTGCACAAATGTGGAAGAAGTATAGAGACCGAGCGCGTAGCGCGAGACAAATATATTATCGAGCGTGAAGTGCGCGATTCAATATTGCGTGCCCTAGGGGCGCTCAAAGTTATGATCGAAGCGAGCCGCGCGCGCAGCATGCGATGGGAATGTGCCCATGGACAGATTTTTTTGCTGAATTGGCACTGAAAAGACAAAGAAATCTTTCAAGTTTCAAGCAGGCCCAATTATTTTTGTGATCAAGAGCATGTTTGTTTAAATTGAATTTTCGTATTTTGGTTACAAACAATGATAGATTTGACAAAAGGCTAATAAAGTTGTTTACTCGTTTTGAAAAGTTCTATCGAAGACACCTCTTATTATTTTATTATATCTTGTATTGTTCGCGAGAAAAAGTAAACAATTCAATTTTTCGAACAAAAATTCTCATGGCGACAAAAATGAATTGGCCTGCATAAAACTTACAGAATATCTTCTTTCTATGAGCACGAAGTTTAAAAAGAAATGGAATAAAATTAAAAAATGGGGTTTTTCATAAAATCCACTTTCCATGATTTCAAAATTAAGCCGCGAAGTTAAAGTCGAATTGAATAGACTAGAATAAATTGTATTCGAACCGGCTGAATTTTGTAAACATGGAAAGTGGGTTTTATGGAAAACCAATATTTCTACATTCTAATTCATGAGAGTGTAATGTAATCATCCAAATTTTCGATTTTGTCCTAAAATCATGAAATTTTGTCGGTTAAATTTTCGATAAAATCCAAAATTTGGTAAAATTAAAAAAATAAGAGCATTTTCAAAATTTTGAAGAAAATTTCCTTGAGAGTTTTAGAAATTGTTGTCAAAGTTTCAAGTACATGACAAAAAGACTTTCAAATTATATAGGCATAAGTTATATGCTTTTCAACATTTAAAAATTGGTCAAAAAATAGAAAAAACTAGTTTTCTGATAGATTATGAAATTTCAATCAAAATGTTTACTACATATCAAAAATGTTTCAATACTATCACAATAAAATCTTTGGATAAGACCAAAATTCAAAAGTTGGATCATTGTCAAAATTATGCATTTTTAATTTTTATAAGAGATCCTTAAGTTTTAATCATGATTTTTAGTAGATTTCAACAAGATTTGCAAATTATCTTCATGATATTTTTCAATTGGACACACATTTAAAATGTTCTAGATAATAAATAATCAAGTAGATTAGCTATAGTGGGATAATTTGTAGAACGTCGTGAAATTATTTTCAATATCTTTTTCAAACTAACTACAAATTTTTGTAGAGTTGACTTAGAACCGAACTTTAAACGATCGCAGTGAAATTCTACGGCTTAATTTCTCTGTTAAGTAAATTTTTAAAAATCTTATATTTTTGTATTACCATTATATTCAAAAACATACATACTTCTTATATTCCATTCTATTTTGTGCAAGTGTTGCAATGAGAATGTAAGTCCAAGATACAGATGCTTTAAGAATCGTCTTTAAAAACAATCTGAAAAACAATTTCTGTTCTAATTTATGAGTGTAGCCATTAGGGGTTTAAATCACTGTTTTCGATTTAAGTTACAATGTTTATAATATTTAAAATATTTTTAAAAAATGCAATCGAAATGCACGCATTAAACGTACCCGCGCGCCCCAGGCGCACTTTAACTTAGCGCGAAGCGCTGCGTGCTATGAGGATTTGCACGCGCGGCTGGCATATTTTTTTATTTTATCCATGACCAAATTTATTTTAAATGGGAAAATCAGTCAATTTTTCAAACCACATTTATTGCAAGTTTATTTGTAGGTTTTTTCAATAACTCTTGGTTTATTCCAGAGCAATTGAATTCAATCGATGAATATATGTCAAATTCTGCACTATCCTGACTCATACAATACTTTTATAATATTTGATTTTTAAGCTCATGATCAGGAATTCTTGATATTCTTGATATTTCCAAATATTCTTGATGTTCATTCCGAAGTATTCCTAAGTATTCACAAATATTCTGAAATATTACATTTCCCAATTCCCCGATTCCTTCCCTTCCGTTCACCGATTATATCCGTATATCTTTTTATCTGGTGCCTTTGCCGAGTGGCGCCTTGGCTCGATAATATATTTATCTCGCGCTTCGCGCTCTATAATTTATTTGACTCGCGCTACGCGCTCGGTCTTTTTATTTCCCCCACCTTTGTGCGCAGGCCTCTTAAAATTAAAGATAACAGAGTCGACAACTGTAATTTGGTGATTGTGAATTCTCTTTTGTTAAAGCTCCTTCGGCTTTAACGAACACATTCCCATCACGTGTCTCGTGCTTCGCACTCGATTTGGTCGAAAATGCGAACTTTTCTACATTATGCTCAGCTCTATTATATCAAGTGTATATTATATTTATTTCTGTACCTCGGTCTGGGGCTGATTATTCAGATATTGCAAAATAAAGTACAAATTTTATTTTTAATGATTACTTTAATATTTATTTCTTATTTTGCATTAAATTTTATTCTCAGCTACCCTGAAAAATGTATCATTTTAATAACAGTGATATTATTACAATTCATTATATGCATTGGTATTGAAACAAAAGTATTTTCTTTGTCTTGCTTTTATAATTAAAAAAATGTGCATCCTATTAAACTATTTTTTTTTCATCAAACATTTTATTGCAAGTTGTGTCGTTTTTCCATTTTAATGTATTTTTAATGTTATTTTTTACGATTTAAACTAAAAAAACGCATCCTAGCTTAAGGTAGTTTCTAAGCAAAGTAGATATAACTTAGGCGAACAATTTTGTTAATTTTTATTTTCAGTATATTTTTAAAACAAGAGTTTATAACAAATTCGTAGATATTTTTTGTTTGAACAATTTTTGTCTTTTCATTTTTTTCCTCTCTTGTGTCGTTTTCCCATAAATTTAATTTTGTTATTTCTGATTTTATGTTTTACGATTAAAAGAAAATCTATTCGTCATATCTAAAAAATCGTCGTTTGTCCAATAATTTAATTTTTTTATTTTTAATATTGTTTTTTACGAATAAAACAAAACCTACAAGTCCTATCAAAAAATGATTGATAACAAATTTGTAAATCTTTCTTGGGTAAAAAACTTTTGTGAATTTATTTTTTTCGCAACTTGTGTTGCTTTTCCAAAAACTTAACTTTTTTATTTTGTAAATTTCTACCTGCATAGACCAAGGGTCTCTCCCGAATAGGACATTTCTATTTCTATCCCAAAGGGTACCTCTTATACATTAAATTTCGGATTAGTTACTTCCAAGATATTGAGTTTCTAAGATTTAAAATCACAAATCGCACTAGTGTGGTTACTACGTATGCTGAGTATAGGTGTGGGGGAAGGGTACAACTGTGCACGGAGCAACTGTGCACGAGCCCATCTGTGCACGTCGGTGGCCACTGGTACAACTGTGCATGTTGTTGGCCACAGGCAAAACTGTACACGCGCCATTTGTGCACGTCTACATTTCGACGTGCACAGTTGGGAGTCTCCCATCTGTGCACGTGAACTGTTGCTAGGGTACGATCCGTGCACGCCTAAATTTCGACGTGCACAGGTGGGAGTCTCCCATCTGTGCACGTTAACCGTTGCTAGGGTACCATCTGTGCATGTCGAAATTTCGACGTGCACCGTTTGGAGTGTCCCATCTGTGTACGCCAAATTTGAGACGTGCACAGATGTCCCGGTATACAGTTGTGCCTGTGGCTAACAACGTGCAAAGTTGCACCAGTGGTCACCGAAGAGCACAGATGGTCTCGTGCACAGTTGCTCCGTGCACAGTTGTCCGTCACCCGAGGTGTGGTTACTAAGGGTTAATGTTGTTTTTTACAAATAAAACAAAAACTACATGTCCTATAAGAAAGTGATTAATAACAAATTTGTAGATCTTTTTTGGGTGCACAATTTTTTTTCATTCATTTTTTTCGTATCTTGCATAGATTTACCGCAAAATGAAATTTTTGATTTTTCATTATTTATTGTGTGATCAAAATTTGAATTTTCGATTTTTCGAGAAATTCAAAAAGTTGTTCTGATAATCTTGTAGGGCTTTCAAAAAGCAAAGTTTTTTCTTGACTTTTTTTTATATCGTGCGCTGTTTCGCTTAAAATGTTCATTTTTTTTTTAGAGTTTGAAAATACTATAACTCTGACAATTTTCTTCTTATCGAAAAAAGTCTTAAGGATAAATTGTTCAAGTTTCCGAGTACTATGGATAAGCTATTGTGCCTATACGATACTACAGACTACAGACAGACACCTTCGTATAAATAGTTTTTTCTGACACAGGGGGTCTCACAACGTGGAGATTTGATGAACCGACAAAGTCAAATTTTACATAAAACAAAGAACTTCTTGTTAGAATGAGAATGTAAAAATTAAACTTAATACGCTATTGTTTGCGATTGTTGGCTAATGCCACTATTTCTTTACTTTACCTTGAAAAATATTTCTCAACTTCTTCGCTAATTGGCTAAAATAATATGTGCGCCAATTCAAAAAATTATAACATAACGGAAAATTGTCTCAATGGCTGATTAGGGGCCGTACATAAATTATGTGAGTTTGTTTTCTGAAATTTTAAATTAAATAAATTTTAAAAAAAATTAAAGTTAAATTTTTAACCAAATAGTTGCATTTTCAACCAAAAAGATTAATTTTCTACCAGAAAAGACGAATTTTCCAAAAAGACCCATACATGTTCAACTCAATAGTTTAGACAATGGATCTGATGTTAGCCCAAATTTTATTTTAATAATTTTTAGTTTATACTTGTTTGGTTTCTTGTATTGTATTGTACTTCATTACTCTCTCTTTTACGGGTTTTAGGGCTCCGTTTCCTTTACATCTTTTACAATTTCATTTAAGGGGACATTCCAATGTGAACGCATAAGAACAAAGCATATTTTCAGTCATTTTTTTCTCGGGAACTATTGTATATAATTGAACGAATGTTTTTTTCTCTTAAAGGTATGATCCAGGAAAGTGCCAAAAAACTTTGTTTTGTGATAAAAAATATTTATTTATTTATTTATAAAATAAAATGCATGTGTGCAAAAAATAAAAATTTTTCTGCTGGCGCAGGTGATTTTGGCTCTCCTGCTGATCGGAAACAGAA